>ML776942.1:17013-43598 GCA_009831015.1 Picea engelmannii
GGGAGACAGAGTCTTCCAGTCACCTTCAATCCGTGTAAGGCTAGTAAGGTCGGTCTTACTCCGAAGTCCCAGAATTTCGGAGCTATGAAGCCAAGGGAACATGGCCTCCTTAGGCTTAGCCCAGGATTCCTGGGTATCGGTCATATGGATCCTTTCGAACGGATCTCTTCCGCTCGTCTTCTAAATGAAGAGATCTCCTCTTTTCAAGGCTTCAACTTTTCTACCCCTCCTAAGATTTACCATGAAAAGGATTAAGGACTTGGGTCTGGAATTCTGGTCACACGACAAAGGGGTCTGGGAGAGGTATCCTCTTCGGATGGATGGTTTTCGGGTTGACATGATATCTCCTATCTCGACCATATTAACAATTTATGCCCCCAGGAAGCCTCCGGAGTCAAACTGAGAATACAGTCTATTAATTGGAAATGTAAATTCACAAGCAGATGAAGGCATACACATAACATAGACATTTCACACATAAGACATTTATAAATGCACATATATGTAAGTCCAAGTATTCATCCATTATTCCAGTTCAGCAAATAAAACATGGAAAATACTTATCAGAACCAGACAATATGAAGCGACAGTTGGAAGGGGTGCTCGTTTCCACCCAACCATAGGCTCAGTCACTCCAAACGGATTTACCACTAACCACCCCCGAGCTAGACCACGATGCTCTGTAACACAATCCTTTCTTCTGGCTCAACAATAGTAGGGAAGGAGGTTACTCTCCTCCTCCCATGGGATCTTGGCAATGGTTTACACGATACAAAGCAAGGAGGATCGGCCTTGTTTATCAACTTGTATCATAACCAATTCTGTCATTTTCTATGACCAGAACATTTATTTCCAGTTCTTCCTTGAACCCGAGAGATTCACCTCTCGTCTCTGCACTCTTCGCAGGCCTCCTTCTCCCCACCACACCTTCCTTTCTCGCCTCTTTCAGCAAGGTTGCCTGTGGCTCGAATCCCCAGCCCGCGGTCAAGTATGGAAGACTTACAGATGGGTGTTATGCCCCATCCCCTCATTAACTCTTGAGAAGATCTTCCCACCTACCAGCCTAACTTTAATTCATTTATGGGTCAGAGGATTGTTCTGGTCCTAAGCAATTAAATCCAGTAAGTATTGGTTTGGTGAAGGTTAACACAACCATTCATTGTCTCGTTCACCATCTCTTTGTATAGCATTTGTGGTCTTTCTAAGTACACCCCCCCTTCCAGCAATCAAGCAACACTTATCCATTTTATAGTAAATAACAAGATTTATATTCATTTACCTTTCATACAAAGGTCCATCGAATCAACATTCACACATATGGAGTTTTCCATAGCCTCTTGGCCATTATAGTTATATTTACAAGCTGGGGGAAACAGGGTGTTATAATTCCCTCTCGCTTAAAAGAACATCATCCTCAATGTTCTATCTATCAACGTGCTTTGTATATACAGAAGTGAAAAAAAATGGATATGCATGTCTCATGGCATCCTCCATTTCCCACGTGGCCTCATCTGGGCCAAAGTGTTTCCACTGCACCTTGACCTGTGCAATGGTCCGATTCCTGAGTGGGGTTTCCTTCCTATCTAGTATGCATTGAGGTTCTGGCAAGAATTCTCCCTCCGGTTCCACCTGGATCACAGACCAGTCAATTATATGATTAGAATCATGTACATATTTATTCAATAATGAAACATGAAAAACATTATGTGTCGTTACTGTGGGAGGGAGTACTAGCCTATAGGCTACAGGTCCCATTCTATCTAAAACTTCAAAGGGTCCACAATACCGAGGCGCCAATTTGGCACAAGATCCCATCCTTGGGGAACTCTTCATGGGCCTAACCCTAAGATAGACATGGTCTCCTATCTTGAATTCTCTGAGGGTTCTCTTTTTGTCGGCGTAACTTTTTTGTCTATCCTGAGCGATTTTCATATTTTGTTTTATCCAAACCACTTGTTGTTCCATTTCCTTCAGCATGTCAGGTCTGATTGAAATTCTATCCACTGGATTACTCCAACTGACTGGAGTCTTGCACTGTCTACCATAGAGAGCTTCGAAAGGGCTCATCTTCAGTGATTCTTGATAACCATTGTTGTAGGCAAATTCTACCAGTGGCAGGTAGTCTTCCCACTTCTTCGGTTGATGCATTACATGCATCCTTAGCATGTCTTCTAATATTTTGTTTACTCTTTCTATATGTCCATCGGTTTGAGGATGATAGGTTGTGCTAAACAACATTTTAGTCTCAAAACCATCCATCAAGGATTTCCAAAAGCTTGAAGTGAATTTTGTGTCTCTGTCAAATACAATCTCCTTAGGCATGCCATGTAGTCTGAATATCTCCTCCATGAATATGTTGGAAATATATATTGCCTTGCAAGTCGATTTGACAGGAATGAAGTGAGCGGACTTGCTCAACTTGTCCACCACTACCATGATGACATCATTATACCTGGCCGATTTTGGTAATCCGGTGATGAAATCCATGGAGATGGTCTCCCATTTCCATTTCGGAATTGGTAGAGGTTGCAACAACCATGTTGGGTGCCAGTGTTCTGCCTTAACTTGTTGGCATTCTAGACATTTAGCTAAATATTCAGCTATGTCCTTTTTCAATCCAGGCCAATAGAATTGTTTCCTAGTGCCCATGACCATTTTTTGATAACCCGGATGGCCAGTGTATGGTCACTTTTGCAATTCGTCCATTATGAACCTCTTCAAGTCGTCACAACTTGGGATATACAATCTGTTTCGGTAAGTCAGCAGACCTTTGTCCAGCATCTGGTAGCCTTCATACTTCAGACCTCCGGGATCTTGCTTCAGGTACGATGTCACAGTATTGAAGAATGCATACGTTTCTTGTGCATTCCTAACTCTTTCACTGACATTCATTTCACAGGTGTTCACTGTTGCCAGGTGAATTGTTTTCATACTTTTGCTAAGGTCATCGGCCACCCTATTTTCCTTTCCTTTGATATGTTTGATTTCAAAATCAAACTCGCTAAGGAGAGCCATCCACCTAGCTTGTCTAGCATTGAGTTTTGGTTGATCAAACAGGTGCCTCAAACCATAGTGGTCTGTCATAAGTACAAATCTCCGAGGAGGTAATGCCTCCACATTTTTAAAGCATGCACTATGGCAACCAACTCTAGATCATGGGTCACATAATTTATTTCATGCTCATTCAATTTTCTGGATTCGTAGCAAATTACGCGTCCTTCTTGCATAAGGACTCCTCCGAGTCCTTCCTTGCAATCATTTGTACACACGAGGTAGTCATTATTAGGGTTTGCGATCTTCATCATAGGTGCATGGGTCAGAAGGTATTTCAATTCCTGAAACCTTTCTTCACACTCTGATATCCAAGTAAATTTAACCCCCTTCTTCTGGAGGGCAGTGATTGGACAACCAATCCTGGAAAATCATTTTATGAACCTTTGGTAATATCCTGCTAGGCCCATAAAAGATCTGATATCTGAAACATCCTTTGGGGTAGGCCATTCCATGATAGATCTGATCTTGTTAGGGTCTACTGCCACCCCTTCTTCAGTTATAACATGGCCCAAGTAATGTATTTGCTTCTGGAAAAAGTCACACTTTCTAAACTTAGCGTAGAGTTGATGTTCTCTTAGCACTTGAAGTACAAGTCTAATATGTTCTTCGTGCTCCTCTCTATTCTTGGAGTAGATTAAGATATCATCAATAAAAACCAATACAAATATGTCTAGGAATTTGCTAAGTACATTGTTCATTAAGCACATAAAAGTGGCAGGGGCATTGGTTAATCCAAATGGTACTACCACAAATTCATAGTGACCATATCTTGTCCTGAAGGCGGTTTTGTAGATGACTTCATCCTTGATTCAGACTTGATGGTATCCAGATCTCAAGTCAATCTTTGAAAAGATGGAAGCACACCCTAATTGGTCGAACAAGTCATCGATTCTTGGCAAGGGGTACTTGTTCTTTATGGTTGTCTTATTGAGTTGTCTATAATCTATGCACAGTCGAAGTGTGTCATCTTTCTTCTTCACAAACAGGATTGGTGCTCCCCATGGGGATACACTGGGTCGGATGTAGCCTTTGTCCATCATTTCTTTTAGTTGTAGCTTGAGCTCAACTAGTTCAGGTGTACTCATCCTATAAGGTGTCCTAGACACTGGCACTACTCCTAGTGCAAGTTCTATCGAGAAATCAATGTCTCTTCTCAGGGGTAGACCTGGTACCTCTTCTAGAAATACATCTCTATACTCCCTTAATAGGGGGTGGTCCTCTAGGTTTGGTATGTCATCATCAACGGTCTCCAACACATGTATTGTGTATAGAGGACATCCCTTTCTGCAATACTTATTCATTTGAAGGGTTGATATTCGTCTTACTGAGACAGGCTTCTGAATTCCCCGGAGGGATATCTTTCTCCCTTCTCCATTTATACATTCTAAAATTTTATGGTAACAGTATAACTTAGTTTTATATGCAGCTAGCCAGTCCATACCAATCAACAGGTCATAAGATCCTAGGGGAAGTATGTTAAGGGTAGCTTGGGTAGGCAATCCATCCATAATGAATTGGCAAGCTGGTATGACCTATGCTACTTTTCTTTTGGTGTCAGTGGCTAGTTGTACCAACCATGGCTTAGCATGTCTATGTGGTTGTAATTTACACTTATCAACAGTCTGAGGGGCCACATAACTCAAATTAGAACCAAGGTCAATTAAAATAGAAACTAGATGGTTGGCAATCATACCTTCCATCTCCACCACTGAAGCTTGGTGGTCGGCTTGTTTATTATCCACGGCTGCATAAATCCGTGGCATACTCCTAGCCACATCATTTACGGTGGTAGCTTCTTGGATGTTGTAAACTCTCCTACTGTTATGTTGTCTGTGCGGGCAGTCCCTCGGTAGATGTTCTTCTCCACAACCCCAACATTTCAAGAGTTCCTTCTTTGGGTTATCGGTCTTTCCTGGGGTTGGTCCAAAAGGTTTATTTCCACTCTGAGAGGGGAAATGCTATTGGTGCACACTTCGGGTAGGTAGGCTCATCCTTGAATCCTTCCTATAGTTCTTAAATCTTGGGGATTTAAACCCCTTCTTCTTGAACCCCGAACTATTCTTCTGCTTCCAGTCCTCACGAGGTTTTGTCTGACGCCCGAATTGTTCATAACAATACCTTGCCTTCCGGATAGTGCCTTCTAACGTCTTTGGCTTGCCAAACTCAATCTTTTTATGGTAGGTCTGAGGTAACCCACTGATAAAGCGTTGCACTTTTACCTTTTCCTCTTTTATATAGGGTACATACCTCAACAACTCAAGGAATTTACTGACATATTCCTCTATGGTAAGTTGTCCCAGCTTGAGTTCATAGAACTCTTTAGTCTTCTCATTGAAATATTTTTCTGACAGATACTTCTTCTTGAAGTGTTTCTCAAACTGTTTCCAAGATAGGTCCTCTTCATGGATTCCTTTCACATTCTCAAGGTCTTCCCACCAAACGGAAGCCTTTCCATTCAGGTTGAAAGTGGTTATTCGAGCCTTCAAGTTTTCAGAGAAATCATGGACTCTGAAGTATTTCTTTAGTCCAAGCAACCAGGCTTCTGCCTCTTCCCCTTTCTTAATCTCACCATCGAAGGAGGGTGGTTTGGATTTCTTGAACTCTTTAGGGTCATGACTTTTGGAATGCTTTCGTTTCTTCCTTTTCCTTTGAGAATGTGAACTAGTTTTACTACTGGAAGATCCCTCTGAGTCGCCAGTTTCCTTTCCAACAGATTCTCCCGACGAGTGTCCCATGTCTCCAGGTTGGACCTTCCTTGAGGTACTCCTTCTAGTGTGGCCACTTATCGGACCACGTTTTCGTATCTCATGTGGACTTTGACTCCTCTTCATATGTCGTCGGTCCACATGACTGGTGGCAGGTCTATGTTGCAGTTGTCTATGTATGTCGGATAAACTCTGCAGCATTAATTTTCGTTTGCTTCTCTTGCTCTTTTATCAATCTCTCGTTGTCGACCTTGTAGCTCTATAATTTGGCCATGAGGCTCCTTACAGTTTCAGTCAGATCCGGAGCAATTTCTACCGCCCTCCTCTCGTCAGATTCTTGGTCTCTATTGTGGGAGCCATCCCCCACTTCATGGCACGTCACCATCGTTTATGCTTGCAGTTTCCCGCGGCTGACTGACCGCTTGAGTGCTAACAAAACACTTGCTATTAGCTAACAGTATGTGAGTTCATGAACAACACATAGCTCATATTTCTTAAATACACACACACACAGAGCAGGAAGCTTTTATTCTTTTATGTAATAAGGGCTTAACCAAACCTTTTTCGGGAAGAAAGTAAGGTAGGGTGTCACCCTTAAATCCCTTTAATGTGGTTTTTACGCAACTTGTCCATGAGCCCAAGCAGGCCAAGTGTTATAACCATGTTCTGATACCAATTTGTAACACACCCACGGTGGGGCGTCGAAATTTTATTCTTCTTAAGAACTCAAGACCTCCATACGGGGTCTCAAATCTCATTATGTTCATCCAGGGCTTTCTCGCCGCCGTCACCACGCTCAGAACCGAACTCAGAACTAGCGGATACGCCTCTCGAGTTCCTCGGATGTTCATTGGTCGAGGCCAGGAGACCTCCACGTGGGTCCGACTCCATAGGTTCCTTGCGCGCGTCGAGACTCCGGACTTCGGGTGTTCCTGACTCACCTGACTACGATACTATGCTCCAAATCCTCCGAAGTTCCGAAGTTCCGGACTCTTGGAGTCCCGATCCCTTCGCCAGCCATGTTGGCTAGGTGGGCACGTACCAGGGGTTGACACGTAGTTGGATCAGAGGCGACACGTGCCCTCACCCAGGGTGATGCACGTCACGATCCAAGGGTCCTATGGGGGGTAGGTGATGCGCACGAAACCAAGTGGCACGTGGCTTGTTAAGATTGGATCCACGTCACCAGGGATGATGTCACTATACCTCGTCATCTTGGGTTGCATGTCTTCTACATTCCTCAGATCTCACAATTGAGATCCAATCACGTAGACCTATAGATCTATGGCTCTGGTTACCTCGAGGTTTCGGCGTTCGAGAGTATTGCTAAGCAAACTCCTCTTACCTTTCGAAGCGTCCAATCTCCGAAGTAGAGGGACTAGCACCACACATCCCCGATATGACGACGATTGGGAAAGGATCTGAAATATCTCGCGATCTACGATATCGGGTCCTTCGCGGCTCCGGCCTTAAGGGTTTCAGGCCTCGGTTTAATTGGCGAGATAGGTCCACCCAACCACCTGGGGAACCACTTATTGTCGGTCAATCTCACGGGAGACTGAGTCTCCCAGTCACCTTAAATCCGTGTAAGGCTAGTAAGGTCGGTCTTACTCCGAAGTCCCGGACTTCTAGAGCTATGAAGCCAAGGGAACATGGTCTCCTTAGGCTTAGCCCAGGATTCCTAGGTATCGGTCATATGGGTCCTTTCGAACGGATCTCTTCCGCTCGTCTTCTAAATGAAGAGATCTCCTCTTTTCAAGGCTTCAATTTCGCTACCCCTCCTAAGCTTTACCATGAAAAGGGTTAAGGACTTGGGTCTGGAATTTCGATCACATGACAAAGAGGTTTGGGAGAGGTATCCTCTTCGAACGGATGGTTTTCGGGTCAACACGATATCTCATATCTCGACCATCTTAACAACTTATGCCCCCAGGAAGCCTCCGGAATCAAACTGGGCATACAGTCTATTAGTTGGAAATGTAAATTCATAAGGAGATGAAGGCATACACATAACATAGCCATTTCACACATAAGACATTTATAAATGCACATATATATAAGTCCAAGTATTCATCCATTATCCCAGTTCAACAAATAAAGCAGGGAAAATACTCATCAGAACCAAACAATATGAAACGACTGTTGGAAGGGGTGCTCGTTTCCACCCAACCATAGGCTCAGTCACTCCAAACAGATTTACCACTAGCCACCCCCGAGCTAGACCACGATGCTCTGCAACACAATCCTTTCTTCTAGCTCAACAACAGTAGGGATGACGGTTACTCTCCTCCTCCTGCATGATCTTGGCAATGGTTTACATGATACCAAGCAAGGAGGACCGGCCTCGTTTATCAGCATGTATCATAACCAGTTCCGTCGTTTTCTATGACTAGAACGTTTATTTCCAGTTCTTCCTTGAACCCGAGAGATTAACCTCTCATCTCTACATTCTTCACAGGCCTCCTCCTTCCCACCACACCTTCCTTTCTCGCCTCTTTCAGCAAGGTTGTGTGTGGCTCGAATCCCCAGCCCGTGGTCAAGTTTGGAAGCCTTACAGATGGGTGCTATGCCCCATCCCCTCATTAACTCTTGAGGAGGTCTTCCCACCTACCATCCTGACTATAATTCATTTCTGGGTCAGAGGATTGTTCTAGTCCTTAGCAATTAAATCCAGTAAGCATTGGTTTGGTGAAGGTTAACGCAACCATTCCTGGTCCCCTTCACCGTCTCTTTGTATAGCATTCGTGGTCTTTCTAAGTACACCCCCCCTTTCCAGCAGTCAAGCAACACTTATCCATTTTCTCGTAAATAACAAGATTTATATTCATTTACCTTTCATACAAAGGTCCATCGAATCAACATTCACACATATGAAGTTTGCCATAGTCTCTTGGCCATTATATTTATTTTTACAAGTTGGGGGAAACAGGGTGTTACAGAAACCCGCAATGGGCTACTTGTATGAGGCCATGGATAGAGCCAAGGAAGTTATCTATCGATACCATGAAGACAAGGGGGAAGAGGGATTCACTAGACGAGTTGAGATATGGAGTGTGATTGATGAGAGATGGAACAACACTCTCCATCATCTGATTCATGCAAAAGGACTCTACCTCAACCCCACATACTCTTATGCATGTGAATTTAGGTTTGACGCAGACATTATGGATGGATTTTTCCAATGTGTTCAGAAGATGGTGTTGACTCATGTTGAATGCTTAAAATTTTCCAAACTAATTGAGATCTATAAGCTCAGTGTTAGGACATTTGGGTATGATATGGCTATCCAAGACAAGACCACTACGATGCTAGGTAAGCTACAAGTAAAATTTGTTTCAAACTTTAAAATTTCAATCTCTTTCCTTTCTATCTATTTGACATTTATTACAGAGTTACTCAATGGAAATATGATTTGTTGTCTTTCCTTTCCATTTATTTGTTGTAGATGTTTGGTGGATAAATTATGGCAGAAGAGTTCTAGAGTTGCAAAAACTTGTCATTTTGATATCGAGTCAAACTTGTGGCTCTTCAAGGTGTGAGCGCAACTGAAGTGTCTTTGAAAAGATACACTCCAAGAAGCGCAATAGGTAATTAAAATTTGAATTTTTTATAATTTCATTAATTTTAATTTATGCCCATGGGACATTATCCTCTTGGCCCTCAT
The DNA here is from genome assembly GCA_009831015.1 of Picea engelmannii. Lineage (NCBI taxonomy): Eukaryota > Viridiplantae > Streptophyta > Pinopsida > Pinales > Pinaceae > Picea > Picea engelmannii. Next base: position 26,437 of record ML776942.1, read on the forward strand.
ACAGGTTAGATGTCAACCACCTCAATGGCATGGTCTATGTCTACTACAATATCAGGTTGTGGGTGAACTAGATAAACAAAGTACCCAACATAGATGTCTCATTGGATGCATTTGACACCACAAGTTTGTGGAGGGTGGAGGCCGAGAGGCCTATCATGGATGAGTCACCTGAGTGGATGGAGCATGATGATGATGATTTGGAGGAGTTATCAGATGATGTTCCACTTCCCGGAGAGGCAGATTTCGAGCAGGAGGACATTGAGAGTTTGCCACATCCAGTGCCACGACGTCCAAAGACACTACCAACTTGGGGAAGAGGCGGAAGACAACCCACTCCATCTTCCACCTTATCCCCAAGAGTTTCACCTTCCACCTTAGGCTCAACCTCAACACGTCCACCTACTACTTCTAGAGGAAAAGGACCAATGGTGACCTTTGGCCGTAAAGGCGCTAGAGGGAATTGTTGATATCTTAGTGCATCATGATTAGCTTTGTAGAGTTGTAATATCTAAATTCTCATGAGATATGTTCATATTTGTTTTGATGAGATTTTGCATTATCCTACTAGGAATTATGACTCGAGAGTCCACGCAGATATCATATTTCAGTATCAATGTTTGATGGACCACTTGACATCTTCTACATATTATGTTGCAGTCTTATTTTCATATTTATGTAATAATATGTTTGTTTGATATTAATGTTGCTTTAAAAGTTTAAAAAATTGCAAAAAAAACATGATTATTTTTGTATTTTTAAAGCTTTCTAAATCATTTCCGATATTTCGATTTTGGAGACCCTCAATAAATTCAAATTTCAAAAAAATGATTATTTTTGTATTTTTAAAGTTTCCCGATAATTTAATTTTCCCCGATATTTCAGATAATTTCAATTTTGGATCCCGACAATAAATTCCCTGATAACGATCAATCCAACATTGCAAAGATATTAAATGATGATGAAACAGAGATGATCATTCATGAGAAATTATGAAAGATATAAAGATCGACGTTGTATTATATCATTCTCTGGGAATTGAAGTCATGACCACTGCTTGCAAATTTGCAAACGCATATACTATGACCATGGAAATTGAAATCGTCACCACTGGTTGGCAAATTGCCAAAGCATATCATAGGAGTCTATGAGAATTGAACTGATGACATCTATGGGAATTGAACTGATGACATCTGGTTATAGCCCTCACTCTATGGTAATTGAACTCGGGGGAAGGGAACAGCAGCCTGATTTTCGTGGAACGCCGTGGCATTAACATACGAATAAATTTGTTGGTCGCTCCACCCTTCGCCCATCAGTGCAGACTACGGATCGTCGGCTGCCAGACCTACTGTAATCATCATGGCCACTAGAAATGAAAAATGGGCAACTTCGGCCATGAGTCCAGCCAATAAGCGATATCTGGAATTGGATTGGAATCCAATGGCTATATCGAGTTGTATCCTCTTTAATAATTGTGACGCGTGGTGGGGGAAGGTTCATCGATTGTGCTGCTGGAAAAACACACCTCACGACACGGTCACTAAGGGACTACTGGATGCCTATGAAGTAGTCAAGTCTCGCTTTAATGCGAGAAAAACAACACGTATCATGCGTTGATAGGCCATGGACAGAGCCTTCGGCGTAATAAAAAGAAAAGGACAGTTTTGCAAATGTCACAGCTGCAGATGTGTGTGTGGCTCTTATGTATATCATCAAATATAAAACTTATATGATCCACTGCCCAACAAAAACACTATGCTAAGAGGCGCTCAACTTCTAATCCTAACATTAGAAAAGGGCACCAATTGTAATAGTAAACACATTTCGAATGCTGCAAAATCAACATGCGCTTAAATCGTAATCCCACCCATGATTATATACAAAACACAAATTCCAATGGTAAAGCACTTAAACAGAAAAAAACCATGACAAATTCCAACGCCAAGCGAAGAAAGGCCCTTGTAGATCCGAAGGAAATCCTAAGAATTTTGTAAGGAATGGAAATATACATTGGATCTCTCACATGGAGCCCTCTGCTAAATTATACGCATTCCTCCTCGCATATACAAGTTCAGAAACCAACAACAAAGTGAATAATAGAAATCTAAATGTTTCACATGTCAGTTGACACATTGTAAATGCACTTCATAATGAAAATTAAGACCAGATTTGGTGGCAAACAAGGATCCAATTTCATGATGCCTGGCATTAGGTACCAAAAACAAATGCTAAAATATACTAATCTACAAAACAAGTAAAAGAGATGCCTCCTATTTTATGCCCAGAAAAATCAACACCTCAAAAGAACGAAGTGATAGTAGAAAATAAAAAAATACAAGACAATTCAAAGGCAATTCCTCATCCAATAATTTTTAGCCAAAAGCATATTACAATCAATGACCAATTTCCCGAGGACATGCCTTACGTTGAAGTATGTGATCAAAACTATCAAAATTTTACAAAATATATGGGGGCAGAAAGCTGGATTCTTTGCTTTCTGTTTGGATATAAAATAACTAGTAGTTGCTGCAAGATGCTTGAATTGCCAGCAGTGTTTTCTTGTTCCACAGCCTAACCATGCATCGTCCAATTATCGGATGTTGAATCTTCTGTTTAATGTGGTATGGATTATAATTAAAATAACAAGTACAACTAATTCTAGTTAATATGCAGTTTAAGATTGTGAACTCAGTTGTACCAGGCAATTGAGACAAATTTACATTTGCTCATAAAAGCAGACACAAGACTGCCACCAATTATGTCGCAAACTGTTCTTTGCTCTTCATTTGATTAGAAAATTTGAAGTCAGGAGTATACAAATCACTCGCAAGAGTTAAAATCAATCAGAAACTAAAAGATACAATACCACAGTAAGACATCAAGGCACCGAATCATATACATCACATATATCCCAGTACATTTATAAGCTTGACGTGACAATCTGATGTACACTCCCTGGAATCCATCCCAGAAATACTGCAAACAGACTAGTCCTCAACCATGCTGGATGGGTCCTTAACTATGAAAAACATTGAAGCCCGCATCCAATGACAAAAATGTGAAAGCCATTGGTTTGTCATATAGTTGATAGCACACATGGATCAGTTTGCTCCACAAGAACTACTAATCAATGTGTGCTAAATCAAACATGACATGGTCTAGGCCTCCTCTTTAAAGATGTTGCCTCCAATACAAATCCTAGAACCGTACATGAGCCAAGGTGAATTATCATATTTTAAGAAACAAGGAACAGGATTATCGAAAAACTGTTCTCAGTTTTTGCAAGGCATACTACATAAGCAATGATGGTACATTACAACAATACAGTATCTCTACCATTTGTCTAAGTACTGATCTTTCCCCAAGCATCCAATTGGAAAGTGATCTATCGATCTATTGTCAGGGTAAACCTGTAAAGGAGAACTAGAACCTCTTGAACCAAGTGCAACTGCTGGTATTTCTTTTGCTGATTTGCCCTTGAATGGGAAATGTTTTCTTAAACGGCTCTTACTTAAAAAGGACTTGCTCCTATGCGGAGACATTTGCATACCCCATTTTCTCCCTGATACATCTACCATATAATCTGACTGATGATAATTCTTACTTCCAGAAGAGCTGGGCCTGCCATCGTCAGTAGTTACTTTGAACCTTGGAAATTTGTTAACTGGAGTGGAAATCATCTCTATTTCATTAACTGAAACAGAATCAGTTGGGCTAGAGAGTGAGGGAGGCTTGAAAGCTCCCACACACAAAGGACAAGGTGGATCATGCTTCTGAGACTTGGGAGTAGTCTGTTCCAGGCATTCTGCATGATAAACATGGCTACAAGACAACACCCCTGCAACAGGCATATCGCCAGTCCTTACCATCCTATGAGAACTCCACGGTGATTTTTGAAACAGCAATCTTTCACATAATGCACATTTAAGATCTTCATATAAAGAACTTGACAGTTTTGGATTCTCCACATCAGTTCTTCCTGCTTGATCAGGGCTTTCATGGTCCCATCCAAAATCAAGACTGCTCCCACTGCTCCACCTATATCGCAGTCTTTGGGAAGATGAGGCATGCTCTGCAAAACCCTGCATTAAGCTAAATTCCGGAACTCCACCAAAGGATTTTAGCTCGGAGTGATGAACATTGCTATCAGACCATCCAGTTGAAGTCCTTCCCTCTGCTGATATTAGCCTGCGGCTTCTACACTTGACATTTGTATGGACTTCACCATCTGAGGCCTGTCCTCCAAATGTTATTGGATAAACAGGCTTTGACATGAAGGAATAGCGACCAGAAAAGTTGCGATGTGAAGGTATGTGTATTATGCAACTTTGTTCAGAATCTCCAGCATCCGAATGAGACGAACTAGACTCTACACTGTGAGGAATTTTAGACGTCCCTTCCAGTCCCTGTCAGAATAAGTCAGTCACACTCTGTATCAGTTAGGTTCCATAAATGACAGATGCTTTTCAAAGCATTTCAAAAAACAAATTTATATCAGTTACCTCCTTGGATAATGGAAGTGGCTTGGTTACCTCCTTGGATAATGCCAGTGGCAGACATCCCAATCTTGGTTCTGGACATAAGCAATGCCACTTGTTAGTCCATTCAGGCATTTTCATTAATTACATGTAAGATAGCATATAGTTCACCCTAGTTCTTGAAATTGTGTATGCAAGAGTTTATCATAGATGAGTCGATGACTTTCAACTGTGGCTACAAAGGTTAAACATAGCACTTAATCGCATCAACTCATCTAACATCATCTCCTTCAGAATTTGTTGTGCATTACAGTAATTCATTAATGTATAACATATCTGGCATTTGGGAGTTACAAACTCGATTTACTCTTCTGTGACAATTTTAGGACAGCACTTCAATTGCCTTCGGCCTTGAGCTTATTTCATCCAGCATAATGTAGTTCACTGTGCTCCACCATATCCCAGATTCCCAAAACTGTCTAGTAATTGTGTTATTGTTTATTTCTAATGTACATAAAACATAGAATATCTTCATTTCGGTTTGGGAACTCCAGGTACTAATTAATGGATGACTATTTGGTAATTATGGTGATCAAGCCAAACAGGTACCTGACCTCCTTTACTCCGACTTACTGTGAATTTTCTTTCCTCCACTTTTAGTCGTTAATAAACAACTTGACAAACAATTCATTTGTACTAAGATGTTGTATTAAGGTTATCTATGTCACAGTAATAACTCATTACAAGATCATGGTTCTGGACTTTGTAATTTTACATGCTCAGCTCCATTCATCAAGATTTCCTATTTCATATCTAACAATTCTGAACTCATGCCAAAGTGATGCTTCAATAACCATTCAACTTCCATCCATATACAGCAGGAAACAATGGTGACCCGTGAATTTATTCCATTCAACTTACTGTGAATTTTCTTTCCTCCACTTTTAGTCTTTTGATAAACAACTTGACAATTGATTAATCTACCACTAAGATGTGATAGTTAAAGGTTATATATGTCACACTAATAACTCATTACAAGGTCATAGTAAAGACTTTGGCAATTTACATGCTTGGATCCATTCATCAAGATTTCCTATTTCATACCTAACAACCAATTCTTATCTCATGCCAAAATGATGCCCCAATGGCCATTCAACTTCTATCAATATAGAGCAGGAAACAACGGTGACCAATGAATACTCACACAAGAAATGCTAACACTGTGAAAATTTCCAAGCCCTGGGTGAGTAAAGTCCTTATGATCTCAATCAAACAAATAGATTGCTGAATTTAGTAATTGTAGAAATAAATTTCATACCATAGCATTAATCACACAATAGCTGGAAATCAAACAGCGGAAGCATAAAATCAATTACACATATACACAGGTAATTACTCCTTCAAATCTAGCTTTCATTCCTTAGAAAAACTTACAAGGAAACCTCCACAAGCTGTCCAAAAAACAGCACTGCACGAATATCAAAAATCACCTCAAACTGAGCGGAACAACCTGCTGGGGAAGTGCGAGCTGCTGTACAGACTGTTCAAATGGACTGTACGGTGGTCAATAAGGTTATGTCTGTATGATTGTACAGGTCCGTGCAGTACTGTCCGTACGACTGTACGGACTTCTGCAATGGACTGCATGCTACTGGTAACTGGTTGCCTGCACTTTCTCCCTCTCTGTAGCTCAACCTGCTCAACTGTTCGAGTGTTCTCTTGTGTGTTTGAACTCTCTAACTTGACCTATCTTTATACTTTTAGCTGAGATCAAAACCCTAATCCATTTTGGGATTACTCCTAGTGTAAGTCATGCATGCATGAAATACAATTTTTAGACTTCACTGCTAAAAGTAAGACTTTCACTTTTTAACAAAAGTGAATTACAAAATAGAATTTACTTTTTTCAAAAAAAGGATTACTTTTCGAAAAACTGCTTTTCTGAAAATATCTCGAACTAATTCCTGTCCGAGCTATAATTCTCAACAAATACTAAACAAAATGAAGATGAATTGGATTGGATGGATCACAAAAAAATTATGTAGTTTGTTTTTGTGACTACAAGAATGCCATGGTTGAACACTGCAGCCCAACAGTTTTGAAAGATGACCTCATTCATTTTGAAATTTGTTCACATTTAAGTTCACTCATTCTGCAACATAATTTGTGTTTAAAAGAGTTCAATGTATCAAAGATGTACATGATTATTCATGCCAATTCTGCAAAGGATCAGAATATCATTAAAAACACAAACCAATAAATGGCTCACAACTTCTTAAATGTTTGGAAAAGACATGACTATTTATGATATGGCCCTGATGAGCATCTCAACTTGTCGTAAACACTTTTTTGGAAATGCATCTTATATTTTTTTTTAACAATAAAGCATACTTACCATATACAAAATTCAAATATGGATTCAGATTTCAATCCAATGAGATCCAGATTCCAGGGTACTAAAAAACTCTCAAAATACTTAATCAATCAACTTAAAGCCTTAAGGTAATGAATATTATGGCCCTAACATAATGAACTCTCAAAAGCAAACCAACTGTTAAATATTATTTATCAATTTAAATAATAAATCAACATACAGCAAACGCTTAATGACTATTACAATAGATGCTCGAAGAATATTAGATGGAGGAAACAAAAGGGATGGATGAACAGATTATAGTCTCTGAGAGAACACAACTTCTTCCCATTACCTGGCCTCACTTCCTTACCATCATCTCTCATCATGAAAAGTGCCACTGTCACCAAACAATTATCACAGAGCTTGGCAAAATGGAATTGTTCATACATTAAAGAGTTGAACCCATCCACCAATGAGATACGACAGCTGAGACTCTTGAAAGGATATGAAAAAAAGGAGAAATGCCTATGACTGATGGGCAGAAATGCCGATGACAATTTGTATTTGCAGTTTCGAATGAGAAATGTGAATCTTTGGCTTGAATAACATTTTTAATGACACATTAGGGTTTCTGTACAAATAGAATCTGAAATTGAGGGAAACCTGGCTGAATCAAATTGCTGGCAAAATTTCCTTACGAAAAGGCCTGATTTCAGAGAAATCCTGCTACTATGCAATAAAGAATACATCGAGAATTAAAGATCATGGAGCCAAAGCGTAACCACACAAATTAACCCTCCCCACATAGGCGAGAATAGCTAGCATGTCAGTTTTGGCTCCAATCTCAAGAGAATCTACATCTTTCCTAAAAATGCCAATTCTGGTTGAGATCTAAACAACCAACTCTGATCTAAAAGTTGTGAAATTTCCCATATGAGACACAGATTCTCACCCCATTAAAGATTGCATGGTGTCCCCTTTTCCATAAAAAGGAAATGCCTGTCAATCTGATGACGTTCCAAATGCATCTTCCTGTCTGACAGATTATACATTTGTCCCCAAAAGAGACCTATTTCTAACAAAGGGAGGCAAAAAATAGAATGGCATAATCAGCAGCAACCCATGCCCAGAACATAGAAGGTTCTGGCAACTTAATAACTCCAAATTTTCAACTTTGTGGAAAATCATGCAGCAATCATCTGTAAGACAGTAGAGACCAAAGTGATGGAACATATCCTTAATCACCAAACTACAATTAACAACCAATGACCCAAGCACTCTAATCAGAAAGGAAGAGTGGGACTTTCAGTTACCTTGACCCCCTAAGCAATCTCATTTCATTGCCTTGAATGGTCCACTTCCTATTAAGTCAGTGTGCAAGGAGATATTTTGGCCAAATCTTGAGCTTGAAGCACATTTCGACCCATTTACTGGCATTAAGAGGCTACAATAACAATGTGGTAGAATGCAACCAAAGTATCCGCTACCCATCCACAATCATAAAATGATGCAAATGAAGTCAGTTTTAGTTCAAGGAACACATCTACTTTTCAGTAGATGTCAAACTATAGAAAAGATATATGGTGCATTGTGTCTTGAATACTTAACTATCCTCTATGCGTAGCCCCTTTGAAAATAAACAAATAATGGATTACATAAAATAAATGTCATGAATAATGTTTTGCTACAATGCCCAAAGACTTTTTATTGTCTACGACTGAGAAAAAATGTCCAACAAAAAATAAAAAATGTAGGAAAGACAAATTTTGCATCAGAAGGATTAGCACAGGTTTTTAAATGCATTATATGATGTATGTAAGTAGTTTATAGGAGAAACTTATGATATTAAAGTAATGTTTACTTGAACATACTTATGATGTAAAACCATTTATCCCACATAAATGATAAATGAGCCGGCATGAAAATATTAGCTATAAACAGGCTTTAGTATGATATGTCCGGTGCATGTTTTTGTTAGATGTGTTGTAATGTTGTCTAGAGGATGCAATTGTTAATATACCTAGTGTCATTATGATGACAACTGTAACATTCAAAGTCATCGTTTGTGAGACATTTATGTACATGTAATGGGGCAACATTAGACTTTGTGGAGTTCTTTAATAGCACATTTCTGCCTCTATTATTATTGAAAATAGGTAGCCAAGTAACTTGGTAGGTGAGTTTTATTTATCCCACATTCACTATGCAAAGTGGTTCTCTCACCATTGATACCAATATCAAGGAAGTCTTGAAGAACATTTATGCATGTAGTGTGTGTGGATCTCATAGAGCTCCATACATGAGAAAGCTTGAAGGGTTGAAGGAAGAATTTTGAAAACAAAAACAGGAAAAAGGGATAAAAAGATTTGGAGATTGATCATTGATCATTTGAGAGCATTTGGAGATTGTGGAGCTGTGATGAAGAGAGTTGATTCAGATTAAGCTTACAGCTGATTTGGCACTATTTGTTAATTGTTCTCGGTGGATTTGTCATCTAAATTAACAGTCTACATATCATCTACAAGCTTAGAGGAGATTTGAGACCGGATTGTTGTGGCCATTTCGAAGGTATGTCCAGAATATTTCAAACACTCATTTTTCTCATAAAGTTGCTGAATTTTGTTTTAGCAAACAAATAAAGACAGGTTTTGCATTTGCAGATTTCTTGTCACTGTTTGGGACATTATCATGGCCTTGAGGACTCTGAAACACCCTGCATAGAGCCATTGTGAAAAGGTTGACGGGAAAAAAATTTGCAAGTAAATGTTAAATGGAAATGGAGGGGAGGAGGGTGGGAATTCATGGAGTGAAATAACACTTGGTGTTCATTCATGGGAATGTTAAATCATACCCCAAAGTTGACCCGAATATTAGACAAGAAATGATAGCCTCTATTGTTGTGCCCATTCAAAGGTATGTTGAGAATATTTCAAACCCTTATTTTTCTTATAAAATTGCTGATTTTTGTTTTAGCAAACAAATAAAGATAGGTTTCGCATTTGCAGATTTGTTTTCTCTGTTTGAGACAATATCATGGCCACCAAGACTCTTAAACACCATACATAGAAACCAATGTGAAGAGGTTGATGGGAAAAAAATTGCCATTAAATGTTAGAAGGAAATGAAAGGGGAGCAATTCATAGAGTGAAATAGCACTTGGTGTTCATGGGAATTTTAAAGTTGACATGGATATTAGACAAGAAATGTTAGCCTCTATTGAGGAATATCTCGCAAAAAAGGCCAAGAAGAAAGAGAATGAAGCTGAGTTAAGGAGAGAAGGGGAGAGATTGTAGGCAAGGAAAGTAGAGTTCAAATTAGGAACCTTAGTTTTCAAGGCTCCTCCTATAAGACTCCCATGTTTAGGACCCCTTTAGATATATTGCTTCAATTCATGTCCATGACAACCCTACAACAAAGAGGAAGATGGATGGATTTTTTGCACCCAGCACTTAGTGCACCATGGATAGCAATAGGAAGAAGCAATACAAGGACAATGTTTGAATACATGGCTAGATGGTGGTATGATGCAAATATCTCTTTCAATGTTGCTCACTCACCTTATTATCAGCCTATGTTAGATTCCATAGTTGCATGTGGCAAGGGCTTCAAAGGCACTAGTTTTCATGACCTGGGGGGCATTTTTACAGCATGAAGATGCACCCATAGATGAGTACTTGAAAAGATTTTAAAGAATCATGGACCAAAACAAGATGTACCATCATGTTCAATGGATGGACAGATGGATTCATTGAAGGTCTTGTACCATACTTAATTTCCTTGTTTTTTCTCCACGAGGAACTATACTTCTAAAATCAATAAATGCATCCAATTGGGTGAAGGATGCATCATTATTATTTTAGCTTTTGGATAAGGTGTTTGTCAAGGTGGAGGTGGAGAAAGCTGTACAGGTCATCACTGGCAATGCCTCTAACCATGTTACTAGTAATTTGTTGGACGATGAACACCCAACCATATTCTAGACCCCGTGTACTATACACTGTCTAGACCTCCTGCTTGAGGATATAAGCAAACTGGATTGGGTGAAGAAGGTTATAGATCATGCCAAGTGCATTACCAAATACATCTACAACCACACATGGTTATTGATCCTAATGGGGAAAAACACTTGTAAGCAAAGAGCTTGTTAAGCCTGCCATCATTAGATTTGCAACAAACTTCCTCTTATTGCAATCTCTCATTTCCTGGATAAACGATTTGAGGAAAATCTTTGCTTCCAATGAGTGGACTAGATCTCAATGGAGCAACAAGAAGGTTGATGGGCCGAACATCTATAAGAAAGTTTTTGACACCATTTTTGGTCTAGAGTAGCAGAGAATTCATGGTTCTAGTTATTAGAAATTCCTAGCCAAGGTTATAAACTAATTTCTTGAATTTTCTAACTTTTGTCTTTGACTCTTCTGATTTAATGCAACTAGTTAATGCCAAATGGGAATCATTTCACAGTTGACGGCCTCAACCAGAAAAGTTTGCAATTTGGATCCCAAGTCAAACTTGCTGCACTTCTAAGTGTGAGTGTAATTGGTATGTCTTTGAAGACATTCACACAAAAAAGAGAAATCGTTTGGAACTACAATGGTTGAATGATCTAGTTTTTGTGTAGTAAACCCTTCAATTGACATAACAAAACACCTGACACAGATCCCATTGTCTTGGAGAATATTGATCCCTCCTCGAAACGAGTCATCGAAACTAGGTCAACAACATTTGAGGATGATCACTTGGGGTTGATGGACTTGGATCCACATGTAGCACCAAGCATTGATGTCCCTGGAGGATCAAGGTAGAAGCAAAGGCAGAGGCCAAAAGAAGAAGAGCAAATCAATGAGAATCCCAATTTAGGAGATCATTCTGATGACCTCTTGGTTTGGACTCAAACCATTTAGAGCATCAATTGTTGCGTATTTTGTTTCAAATATCTAACCCACTGGATGTCTTTTTCTATATTCATCCTTACATGCTATATACATGGGCTAACTGCAAATATTTGGTGTCTAATGGTTTGATTCACATTGATGTGCATGAATATAATTTTTTAATCAAAATTTGCATAATTTTTGTAGTTTTTAGTCGACCAATTTGATTGGTCCTTCAAAAAACTTTTCCAACCAATTCCGAACCCGATTTGACCATTGATCAATTAAGCTTCCAATTTTTTATAACTTTGCTTTGATGTAAGCATAATGAAATTGGTTTTTTGTAACAATTGATTAAATATTGTTTGTAGCCATTTTGGATCAAAAAATGGACTAATGTCATCAATCTATTGAATAGAATGGTCATTCTTGCCCTAAAAGTTCAATATTCTTCTAAATCCTCGAAGATCGGAATTTAAATTTACACTAACCTCTTTTAAATATTATAAAAAACATGTGAAGTATGGCCTTACAGAGTGTTATATGATAAAAGATGAAATATGCTTTGGGGTTTTATTTGAATCTTAAATCTTCTCTAGAAAATAAAAGAGAAGCTTAACAATGATGACCATCATTTGTGTGTTTTCCATGCATGTTCAATGCTAGTAAATTTAGGTGCTCATTCAATTTTTACTTACATTTGCCTTCTATTGAAAAGGTTTCAACATATAGTTAAAACTATTATTTATAATTACAAGATTGACAACTATGTTAAAATGAGGAAGAAGACCATCATCTAGTGGTGTGGCCTCTTGAATATGTTCCTCTAGTGTTGGAATAATTAACACTCAATACTATAGTTGTCTTCATATTATAAAGTAATAATGAATTTAATAAATGACATTGGTCATTAGTTAGTAAAAAAGTTAGGTAAATTGGGTGAACAACTAACTCGGTGGTAAATAAAAGGGCAAGAACCCCATTGTATCAATTGACTCTATGATAATAAAATAATATATTCTATGTGAGTCCATCCTCTAACCTTCTCCTATCTTTCTTATGTGTTCAATAGTCAAACATAGTATGAGAGCAAAAACATCCCAATAACTGAATAATCATTGGAGTTTAGTTATTGGTGATTCAAGTTCATTTATGATTGTGATTGTACAACAACGACTCAAGGAGAGAACATTTTTTAGAAGGCACAATTTTAGAAGTTCTAAAATTTTGGGAGACTTTAATCTTTTCTAAAGTTACTGGTAGTCCTTCGTTGTTTAATATTATTGGAAGTTCTTCATTGTCATTTTTTTGAAGTAGCGGTAAAGCAAACCTTCCATACACAATGGAACAGTCAACCCAAGTGCAAAACTTTGAGAAAAATACATGCCTTCACCATTGTCAAGAAAAAGAAGAGGAATATGTAAGCAAAAATCAATCCTCCCAAGAGTGCAATCATCATCAAGGAAGAGGAATACTCATCATACAAAAGAGAATCACCACTATCAAGGAAGAATAGAGTTGTCACTAGTGTCCATAAATTGAGCCACCATATTGAAATGGAAACATAGTAATAATAGGCCTGTGAACCATCCAAAATGGATCTACACGGGTATCATAGAAATTTATTTATGGTCTAAATTGGGGGGATTAGAATTTGGGAAATCTCAGAGATGGTGTTGATTTTGTGAATTCGGGTCATCAACTTATGACGCATTTTCAATGATCTATACAACATTTTTTGGCCAAATGAGGGTTGTCATAGGCTTACCACATCCAAGGCGAAAACTGTTCTTCTCATTGAGATCTTTCCATTGAGCTATAGTGCACCTAAATGGTCCAAATATTCCCCACATGTTCAAGTGGCGGCCATGTCAACAACATAATTCAAATATGGTGAGTTAATAACAAGTGATAATCCACTAGAGACTTCTAGAAGCATCAAGAACCAATAGGATTTCAAAATCATAAACCTAACCCTAATTCTAGTTGTCAAAAAGCTGGCAAGAGGGATAAGAGTTCACCTTTTCACAGCCATCAGTTGTTCCATAATTTGACCACAGGTGTGGAGCAGATGCTAACATAGCAAAGAGACAAAAGCATAAAGTAGATGATTGTAAAAAGACAACAGTGTCTCATAGATTCACGGTAAGCTTAGAAAGCTTTGTAATCTTCATAATATAAGAAGATGGGAGGCACAAAGCTTTGTTTGAATGTTAATTTTCCCGTATGGATTTCCAGGGTAAATATTTGTCCACCATTGTGTGCCTTTGCTATTGTAGTCTATTTCATTTTTCACAATAGTTAAAGAATCCAAATGGCATGTTTTTATTTCTGTTGGAAGTGTTAAAAACACAAAAAGATAGTCACACAGTCAAGGATAGGCTCACTGTAGTCGTTTTAAGTTTAGATCAGTTTACAGATCAGTGAACAAGTTATTTGCTTGGGAAGACAGTGGCTTTACTGGAAAGCTTTCAGGAATTACTGGAGAGATCTGTCTCAGACCTGGGTGAGCAGATTAACCTCCTTTGTAACTTTACATGTGAATAATAAATTACTGCTTTTACTTACCAAAAATAAACAGGCCTGTGAAGAATAAGAGAGTTACCATCATATTTGCAGAGGAGATCATGCCCTAGTACTTTGCACAGTGTTTGTCTCCACGGAAAATAAAGGCAGCAGAGCTAGCTGTTACCCATTCCACTAGAGGTTTTTAGTAATAGACCCAGCATTCATAGAGGGTTTATTGAATGACATGCCCAAAATTTACCAGAGATCAATTCATATCAAATGACCACACAAGCAGTTTAGAAGATGCAATACTGTTGGCTGTAGAAAATGTTACCCTCAACACAGATATGAGACACTGCAAGCCCTCAACGTGACAGAGATGTGTAAATCCAGAAAGTCCTCAATGAATTCAGAAAAAAGATTAAAGAACTTAGAACAATGTTTTTTATGACCCAAGGAGAGATTTGTCTCAAGACCTGGGTGAGCAGATTAACCTCCTTCTTTCTAACTTTACATGTGAATAATATATTACTGCTTTTACTCACCAAAAATAAACAGACCTGTGAAGAATAAGAGAGTTACCATCATATTTGCAGAGGAGATCGTGCCCTAGTACTTTGAAGACAGTGTTTGTCCCCACAGAAAATAAAGGCAGCAGAGCTAGCTGTTACCCATTCCACTAGAGGTTTTTAGTAATAGACCCAACATTCATAGAGGATTTATTGAATGACATGCCCAAAATTTACCAGAGAGCAATTCATATCGAATGACCACACACGCAATTTAGAAGATGCAATTCTGTTGACTGTAGAAAATTTTACCCTCAACACAGATATGAGACACTGCAAGCCCTCAACGTGACAGAGATGAGTAAATCCAGAAAGTCCTCAGTGAATTCAGAAAAAGATTAAAGAACAATGTTTTTTATGACCTAAGGCAGACACATCCTCAACCAGCACACCATCAAATGGGTTTTCAGATTTTTTTAAGAGTTTCTGAGGATAAATTTTCTTCTCAAATTTGCAGCATGTATTGGCATTCTATTGAAGCACAATAATAAACAGCACTGGCAGCAAAAACAGGCTATTAAAATTTTAAAGTCCCGACCAACATTGGAGGTATTTATCTTAAACAGAGGTATTTATTTTCTTATGCAAAACAGAAATAGAGACAGCTTTTATTTTCTTCAAAAACAAACGTCTTTTAAAACTGAAATCATTACAACACTCTAGATGAAATATACAAGGTCTTTCTTGTACTTGCCCCTTATTTATAATTTTATATCTTCTCTTAGCAAGACATTCAACCTTTTGCTAGACACTTAGTTCTTTCTCTTTTTCTCCTTTCAGTATTGATCTACGAGTTTCTTTTTCTGCTTTCAGTATTGATCTACGAGTTGCTTTCACACTCTCATTTTTTGCACCTAAGTGGTCATTTATTGGACATTAATAAAATTATCTTATCTTTTATTGGAAACCCCCATAATGCATGAAACAAGAATGTTAAACTATAATATCGCCATCAATTCAAGTGTTGAATGTTTGGAAGATTCTAATTTCTAATAATGAACAGGATAATGATAAATGTGGGGATGAAAAGAGTCTTTGAGGAAAATATTTCTTCTCAAATTTGGAGCATGTATTGGTTTTATATTGAAGCGCGATAATGAACAGCACCAGCTGAAAAGCCAGGCTATTCAAGTTTCAGAGTCCTGAACAACGTTGCAGGTATTCAACTTAAAAAGAGTTATTTATTTTACGGCTTTTATTTTCTTAAAAATATACTTCTTTTAAAACTGAAATTGATGAGGCACTCTAGAAAAATATACAAAGTCTTTCTTGTACTTGCACCTTATTTTATATATTCTCTTAGCTAGACATTTAGCCTGCCTTCTGCTACACACTTAGTTCTTTCTCCTTTTCTGCTTTCAGTAATGATCCATGAGTTGCTTTCACATTCCCACTTTTTCTACCTAGACTGGATGTACTCTTTTAGTCCCATTGACCTACTTTTGTAGTCATTTGTTGGACATTACTAGAATCATCTTCTCTTGTTAATATTATCTTTTAAAGGAAACCCTCATAATGTGTGAAACAGGAATGGAAGACCATAATATGGCCATCTATTCGAGTGTTGAATATTTGGAAGATTCTAATAATGAACAGGATGATGATACATTTGGTGATGATCAATTGTTTTGATGGAGAGCTCCACAATTTAAACTCCAGAAGAAGGGAACTCAGTAAACATGCCTATTTGGTTGATGAATTAGGGGAGTTCAATTTGTATTCTACCTACAGAGCAAAAAGAGAGTGATAGGAAATATTCTAGGGGAATCAATTGGATATATACCTTCGAAGAGAGGGTGATATGAATCAGATTGAGAACCTACAAAAGTCTCAAAACTGGAGCAGTGTTAACTTGTTGAGACTGAAAAGGATGTCTTTTAAATTTTTGTAATCATTCTACTGAAGCAGTGTTGCCTTGTTGAGACTGAACAAGGATGTCTTTTAAATTTTTGTAATCATTCTACTGGAGCAGTGTTGCCTTGTTGAGACTGAACAAGGATGTCTTTTAAATTTTTGTAATCATTCTTTCAAGTTGTTATGGATTTTGTATTCAAGGGGGATTACAAAAAATTACATTTCGTGTTAAGGGAGGTGTTAGAATAATCAACACTCAATAACATAGCAGTCCTATAATTATAATGTAATGGTTAATGTAATAAATGACATTAGGTTGCTAGTTAGTAGGGAAGTCAGGTAAAATACGTAGCAACCACCTCGGCAGTAAATAAAATAGTTATCATCGAGACCAGTTCAGAGGTGTCGAACAGTACAGCAGTTCATACATCCTCAGAGAGCTAGAGGGATGATAAGCTCCAAACGGATCCAGAGCAGGGTGCCCCCATCCACCAGACCACCTCCCAGTCTCAGATAGGCTCTC
>ML776942.1:43690-71944 GCA_009831015.1 Picea engelmannii
GTCCCTGAGGACACCGACAGAAAGCTAGTGTCCAGTTCGCCCCCCTCGCCATCGGCCATCCAACCCAGGAGACCTTGACAGCCACATCGTCAGACCGAGAGAGAGAGAGAGAGAGAGTTTTGAGTTGGGCATACTGACTTTTATTTTGGATCACCGTACCTTTGTCACGGTTATATACTTTCTGAGGCTACACTACTTTAGGTTTCTTTCTTTATGTTATTTTCGACATTATCTAGGAGTTGCAATTGCACTCCCACATTGTACTCATACTTGTTGTAGCTTTCAGTCCCATTGACCTACTTTTGTGGTCATTTGTTGGACATTAATAAAATTATCTTATCTTATGAACCCTCTAAAGCAGTCATCACCTCTTGAGGATGATATCTCCATATTGGAATTTTCTTGCTTCTGTTTTAGTCAACATGTTTTCAGGACATCATTCGTCCTTTCAATATATTTCCAGACATATTGGCAAATAATATAGTTTTACAAATCCTTAAACTACAGAGAAAAAGGCTCTTTGCACTCCTATCTGTTTGTAAAACAACACACTCCATCTTATCAAAAAGGATTGTACTTAAGTGCTCGAGTAAATAATCTCAAGATTCCATAATCATAATTTAGATGGCATAGGGCTTACTCCATCAAGGTTTACGACCTTGGCATTCCTAATAGTACAAATATTTTTCATAATCTAGTTCCATGTCCATGGCCCTAATATAGATCTCAATAAATATTTTGAAACAGCCAAAGAAAGCTGTCTTCAAGTTCATGAAAAAGTACTGTACTTTGGGTTTATTTTAACCTACATAACTATAGTACAATCCTCATCAACAGCAGCTAATTCACTCTCAAGAGATAGCACAAACTAACACAGGTTAGTACTTGAATTTAATTCAAAAATATATAGTATATAGATAATGTGCCATGAGGCAGTCAATCGTCCAAATTTCAAAGGATACAAGAAGCTACAGGCTTTCCAGTTATCCATCAAGTGAGTTTCAATGCCTTCAAATAAAAAACCTTGCAGCAAGCATGTTACCCCTGCTTTACTCATTTAATTTCATTCTTTTCTTGATTAGAAAATGATGTTGCAAATATCGTTTGGGGAATATATCACTAAGGGCTCAGAAAGAAAATTATTGGAAATATCGAGGAAAATATTGGAAATTATCGGAAAATATCAGCAAAAATAAACTTGGACCTGAAAAACTCAGAAAATATCAGACAAATTAGCAACTTGAAAAATCAGGAGAAATCGAAGAACTTTGCAACACTGGTTCAATGTCTACAATAGTCACTATCTGGCAAAGAAAGTATTATTGAAATAGTTTGGGATAATAATGATAACAAAACAATGCCTGATAAACTAAAATTTGATATACAAAAGAGCTGACAAATTATAACCCATATGAACATTTGCTTTTTCGTAGTAATTACGCTGACCAAAGAAAACACTTGAACATTTACTTTTTTATAAGAATTTACTATTACCATGAACCTCCTCACTTGGTTTAATCATCCAAACATAAACAGGGTTGAAAACTAAGACCTTGATTTACTATACACTATACCTGACATAGCAGCAGAAGAAATAAACTCCCCATTGTTGATTCCTTGTGCCAATGTATTCCAGTGCTGCCCATGGAAACTCTCAGACGGACTACTAAAATAAGAAATGATGCCATCAGACACTGAATATTGGTGATTTGATAAATGGTCGCTGCTTATCCTACTTCTGCTTCCTTTACTAGTTGAAGACAATGACGATCCATATAACTGAAGGCCATGTGAGCCAGAGGGCAAGGCCTCAGGATGGAATCTATAATCCCATCTTCTTGAAAGTGGGGGTGAGAAACTCCCATTTGTTCGCCAGTGGGGCTCATTGGGGCCAATAGACCATTCACTACTGTCTCTATTGGATCCATGTGGCCTTGCGGCCACACAACAAAGTGACCCCGTCTTAGCTCTGCCGTAATGACACACAGTTTGATCTTCTACTTAGACTTCAATGTCAACGTAGTATCCAATCATTTCCCCTTCTATGTGAACAATGACAAGGTCCCACACCCTGCATGCAAAGTGATCATTCAATGTATGGCAACAGACTTTTACTCGAACTCCCGACTGCAATTGATTCCTGAATTTACCAAAAGTGATATAATATTTATTTCATTCCTGAATTTACCAAAAGTGGTGTAATATTTTATTTCCTCTGTTCACCAAAAACATGCAATTCATAAATATAGTGTTCCTTCCGGTTCTTGTCAACATGTTTTTGACAGATAAATGCCAACTCCTTTACAATCACCCCTTTCCAGTAGAATTTATGGACAAAAGAACCACGAAAACACAATAGATGAGATCCATACAATACATGTAATACTTCCTCCAGTCTTCTTGTCCATACGACTTTCTGAAAATAAAATAGAACCTTCAATTGACCTCTTCCAGGATCATGTATAAAAATTATCTTTGAATACCCTATCCTCTTATTCATTCAATAGAGTACATTTGTTTTGCGATAAACACCACTTTCCCTTATCAAATAACAAAATACTGTGTAAGAGCGTGGGCAAAGCATTGTAACTCAATAAACCCTAGTTGACAACATCCTGCAAAGAAACAAATGATGACATGAAAGTTGAAAAAGAAGCATGAAAAATCACAGAATGGGGAGCAAATACTGAAAGTTGAATAAATAGCAGAAAAAAATCACAGAATGGGGAGCAAATACTGAAAGTTGAATAAATAGCAGAAAAAAATCACAGAATGGGGAGCAAATACTGAAAGTTGAATAAATAGCAGAAAAACATTACAGAACAACAATCAACAAGAGCTCATCCACATTGACCACATGAATTTCCACATCTGGTAATGTTGGAAGGAAATTCCATCTCAATTCCCAGATAGTTACCAATATAATGAGGAGTGGTACGCAATACCTAGAGTCTAGGCTTAAAAACAAGCACCTTCACAGCAATGTTAAAACTTCAAATCTCTTACTGGAGGGGCATACCTGTCCCTACCAAGCCAACGCCACTATGGAGAGGGCTTGCCTTTTTTTCAAACTAATGGGTTTTTTTAACGTTCACCCCTCCTTATGGGGCGGGTGGATTGGAGAGTGTCCTAGTTGCCGAGACTGCTGTAAGCAAAAACGTGAGTGGATGAACAGAAAGCAGACAATGCAGACCCCCCCAACCATGGTAAGTGGGATCTAAAAATTGCCAGCTCAAGATTAAAATCAATATCTATGGAGCGTCTGCAGAGTGCCAAACGGTTATACCACCATAGTGAAAGGCCATGAATTCACCACATCACTGAAGATACGACCCATGCTACGCTAATTTCACCAGCAAAGATCAAATTCTTCAAATCCTAATTTCCCAACCCCTTCCTTCAAAGCCAGAATTGGGTTTAGGCCCACAATGGCCGCAGGCACAGACACGGTGTAAAGAAAAAACATTTTTAAAAAATGGACAAGAAACAAAAGAGATAACAGAGGAATTTATCACGTACCGCCTGGAAAAAGAATTAATGCCGCTAGGGTTTGAGTTAGTACATAGGAAGAGCCGTAACCCGAGAAGAGTCGAACTCTCGATCAATTTTAAAACGGAGTTTAGTTTCACGTAGCATTAGGGTTTGGCTTCTCGGGAGATTTCTAGAGGTGGGTGAATTATCCGAGGATTTTAGAGTTTAAGCGAGTCAAGAAGAATCGAACCCACAACCAATAACTCCCAAAAGCAAACGTATATCACGACATTCAGCTGCCAAAAGCGAGCAAAGCGCAGATTTTGCAGAGAAGATGTTTAGTTGAATAAAACCGTGCAAATTCACCTGAAAAAAACCATAATAAATAAAATTGAGATAGATTCAAAGAAATTACCTTCCACAGGTTTTCCCGATGAAGCTAAGCAGATCAGAGCTGAGCTGTAGCCCAAAGTCCTCGACTGAAACCCTACTACCACCCAAAACCAAATACTAACCACCCACTGCCATTAGCTTTAGGTTTTTAACTATGGTTGAGTTGAACATCTTGTTAGGGTGCACGTGCTAATTGGATTCGCGTAATAATGTAAGAGAGGTGTGGGTTGACTTTCATTAGAATTTTAGATTTTCTCATGGGTATATGCCATGCCAAACTATAGTTTTCATTAATGCTTCATATACATTCAGTCAAATTTGACACGGGATCTTCCAAGGTTTTATATTCGTCTATAACGGTGCATTTCAACGCTTTAAATATTTTATATTTTTCATTAATGGTTATTAATTTTTCATGTAGTCAAATTTGACAGTTTATTTTTGAACTCTATAATGCTGCATTTCAACTTTTAAATTTATTAATGATGGTTTTTTAGTGCAATGGTAGATGGTTTTTTAGTGCAATGGTAGATATAGATTAGTGCATATAATTCATTTCAAGAGGTTTTCAACATATAAACATATAACTTGTTTATATGGAATTAGCTAAATATCTAACAATTGAGCTAACTTCTTGGATTAATGATGAATGATGGTTGTTATTTATTTTGTTCTACACTATTTGTAATGTATATATGTAAGTAGTTATCAAAATTGAATTTTTCCTAGCCTTTTCAAAGGATTCAACTCGTTCTAGAAGTATAATTTCAAAAGTTATAGGTTAAAGATTGTTATAGGTTAAAGATTCTACGAAATGAAGATTTTTTCAGGGGATATTTGCTCGAAATCTGGGGAGAAATTGTTGGATTCGTAGATTTAAGTGATTATTTATATACAGCATGTTGAATCCATTAGAACAGCTAGCCAACACCATTTCAAAATCACCTATAAAAAATAAAAATAAAAAATCTACATTCACTTGAAGGGAAAGTAATTATATAAAATTTCAAAAGAATAGTAGCAAATGAGGAGGTATCACATTCCCCTAAAATATTTATTGACCAAAATCTAGTGAAGTATTTATTAGCCAAAGTCTAGTGAAGTGACTTAATAAGTGGAGAAATTTAATCTTTGCAATGAGTTTAATTTTTTTTATGAGACAATTTTACTTTGATCTACTCATTTTTTCAAAATTTCAACAATTTAAATCATTGTATAAAGAAACTTCCAATGTCACATCCATTTTAGATTTCTAAACATTTTGAACCAAATCACTATGATTCATCATTAAAAAAATAAAAGTTAATAAAAGAGAAAACATGATTATAAAATTTATTAGTATGAAAAAAAAAATTAAAAGGAGAATCAAAATTCTACAAACCTAAATATTTACTAATAGTAATAAAAACAATAAGCTAAATAACTAATAAAAATAATATGATTAATAACTAATATTTAACTTATTAAATGTAAATGAATAATTTTATAGAAAATTTTAGTTACAAGAATATGAAAAAATATAAAGAATTTAAACAAAAATTTAAAATTTAAATTTAAAATAAAATAAAAAAATCTTCATTATAATTAAATAGTTAATTATATTAAGAAATTATAAATATTAATTAACTAAATTATATAAATATTAAAAATTATTTTTCAACTAAATTTAATTTGGGTAGTTGGGAAGAATGATTATTGTTCACCTCATTCACTTCATTTTTTTTAAATAATATATTAAAATCTTAAAAAATTACTTTTAGATGTCATCCTATAGAAACATAACCCTTACTTAACATTCTATGAAAAAATAAAACCCTAAATTTCATCTTCTAAATGAGTAGAAGTACTCAAAAGTTTTCCCAATAAAAAATTTAATAAAAATTTAAAAATTGGATTTATTAAATTTAAAAATTGGATTTATATTAAAAGGATACAAATGATTTTATATATAACATAAAATAAAGAAAACCAAACCTAAATCTAAAGACTTTATCAACCATGATTTTTAAAAGTAAAACATATTAAAAACCATTCAAATTAAAATATCTCATTTAATAAAATTATATATGTCCCAAAGAAACTAAATCTATTTTATACTTTATAACAATAAGTAGTAAATAAAACTTTATAGAAATTATTAATATATTATCATTAAATAGATAACTTAGTAAAATTATTTATATATTTATTTATTGGTTATTCATTTCTTATTCTCATATCTATGTAACACCTACTCTTAGGAGCTTCACCTCCTCATAATTCTCAATGAGAAGGACTAATTAATTAAGACCACTTTGGTTCAAATATATTGGAAGAATAACAATCCTGTATCAATGCTTTCACTCGGTCAAATACCAATGCTAGTGGATCTGCTACTGCTTCCAGTGTTGGGAAAGGTTCTAACTTATTCGTCTGGTCTTAGGTCCTTTACTTCACTTTGTTTGGGGGTTGTCACTACAAAGACTCCCTCCGTGTTGCTTAGGGTTAAGGTTGTGTTTATATACTTGCTTACTGAAACTGCCTTGGTTGGGTTAGGTAGTTAACTACCTATGTAATATTTAGACTCCTTCACTTGCCTACCTTGATGTGTTTATTACCTATGTAATATTTAGACTCCTTCACCTGCTTGCCTTGTTGTGTTTATTAACTACTGAACCCAAGCAAGGCAGTTTTAGTAAGCAAGTATATAAACACATCCTTAACCCTAAACAACAGGGAGGGAGTCCTTATAGTGACAACCCCCGAACAAAGTGAAGTAAATGACCCGGGATCGGGCGAATAAGTTAGAACCTTTCCAAGCACTAGAAGTAGCAGCGGATCCACCAACATTTGTAATTGACTGAGTGAAAGCATTGGTAGCAGGGTTGTTATTCTTCTAGTATATCCAAACCAAAGTGGTCTTAATTGACTAGTCCTTCCCGTTGGGAATTATGAGGAGGTGAAGGCCCTAGGAGTAAATGTTATGTAGGTAGGAGAATAGGAAATGAACAACTAATAGAAGAGGGAGAGCCAAGTTGTCACTAAATTGTCTAAATATTTAACTTAACGATAATATATTAATAATTTCCTATAAAGTTTTATTTACTACTTATTATTATAAAGTATAAAATAAATTTAGTTTCTTTAGGACCTGTTATCGCATAAACTATCACTTGGGCAAAGCCAACCACAAGCGTCATTAGTGCGACGCAACTGGGAGTAAGAATCATTGTCACCTTAGCAATTACTTCCCTCATTTTAGTGATGAATGATTTCACCACAAGGGAGGCTTCTCGGGTGACCTCAAGGGAAAAGGGAATGAAGATCAAGGGGTTTTTGAAGATCCATGTTTTGGTCACTACATGGAGAGGTTTAGGGCTTGAAGATAAGTGTCTTGGGAGAAGATATGAGTTGAGCTTGAAAAGTACCTGCAAAATCAATATTAGAACAACTATCCCAAGATCTAATATCATGTAAAGTAGCCCCGAAACACTAGGGAAAACAACAAGAAAGCTTGTTGTCCCAAAAATTGCAGCAAATTGAAGATTATATTAGCAAGAGAAAGTAATAACGGCTGCAAGAAATTACCATCAAAATCACCAACAAATGATAGCAAATGAAAGCTTATGAATAGTAGACAATATTCCAATGTGTAAACCATAATTTTGACGATTGAAATGGGTTATAAGTAAATGTTATCAAGGAAATATAATCATCCCTATATGGTTGTACAAAACATTTGCTATAGCAGCAAGAATTCACCACAAAAATAAATTAAAAAAAATAATGCCAATTTGTAGCCCTTGATTAGTAGATCACTTTGCAATATTCAAACACAAAATTTTGCAGTAAATTAGTTTGTAAACAAGAGTAAGAGAGATGATTTGTTGCAGACCTAATGGTTGTAACTTAAAAGTTATTATGACAGTAAGAAAATATTAAAGAACTTGAGACTTATTAGCATGAAATGATAGCTTAGAGCATGAACAATTCATCAATAACCCAAATGATTTCAATGAATCATTAATCATGTTTTCCAATGCACTAGTTCCTTATCTATTGGGCAAATGGAGTCACAACATTAACAAGTAAGTTAGGATAGAAAAAGAAAAGATACTTGAACCTTGAACCCAAACCCTTATGAGCCTAAGCCATCACCTTTTCCAAGTCACCTAGCTCAACAAATTAATGGGAAATTAGTTTTTATACCCTAGGGAGATAGACCATCCTAACCCCTAGTTTTAAAACCCTAGCCAAGAATGTTTTCAAGGGGATAGACCCTCCTAACCCTTGAATCCACCCTTGAATGAATTCTCTTCAACTAGAAAATTAGCTTGAAGGAGGGGATAGACACTTCTAACCCTCCTAGGGTTACTCCAAGCAATATAATCAAAGCAAAGTGCAAAAATTTACCCATAAACCAAAGCAAATTTGCAAAGATTATCCACCAAGACCAAGCCTAGATCACAAACCAATCCTCCAAAGAGAGTGAATAACCTCCTAGCAAGAACACGTGAGTAAGAATCCATAATAGACAAATCGCACCAATGCATTATACAAGAAAAAGAGGGTCAGAATCTTTTTAAGAGAGAGATAAGTCTCAAGTTATGAATTATGAAAATGAAAGAAGACTTGCCTCTTATTTATAGAGGAAACCCAAGTCTTAGTTTGGTCCAATTTACAACCAAATCCTTAATTTTAGGTCAAGCATTATGTTTTTACATTGACTTTAACCAAATTCATTTGCTTTTTGTCCACATATGCTAAATAATGACCAAAAATAACAAAATTAAGCGAATTAAGTCCCCAACGTCTTCTTCAATGGTGGTTGTTGGGTGAGATAGCCTCCTAAGACTAGGACGTCATCTTCCCATGGTGCCTTACAAATTATATAAATAATTTGTAAAGGTGACTTACAAATTATATAAATAAAATAAAGAAAAAGGCAATTATAGGGCTTGGAAAAAGGTTGCACCCTAAACGAAAGGTAACCCAAGGATGCAATGCACCCCCCACAAAGGCGCCCATGGAAATGAGACCATATGAGACCCTTGCATGTTAATGACCCCATGCCTAGAAGTCTCTCCTCCATCTACCTCAAATTCATTACATGGCCTAGAGAGGGTTCATCCAAGAAACACTCCTCTACTTGGGGAATTGGCTTACCCAATAGGACCTTTTGATAACCCTCCCATATTTAAATTTGGTAAATTGCATAAAGTCTTTGAGCATGTGTTTAATTTGAAAGGGGGGATCCAATGTGCTTGTTTAGGTGGGTCTTGTATTAAGATTGTTTTACTTGGCATGATTCATATGACTTGCGGACTCTTGGAGGGTGTATCTTGTTTGTCTTTCAAGATCTTGTTGGGTGACACTTTTCATGGAGGTATTAAGTCATTTGGACCTTCATATTGGCATAAAAGCCCACATGTTGGACGTTGGGCCCCACAAAAGGCTAGATAAAGTTGATGAATGTTGCACACTTGGTGATGTCATTGGCCCATGAAAGAGGCCTAGGATGATGAAACTTGCATGACGTCACCCTCCCATGCTAAAACGTTGCACTTTTGGAGCATGACGTCAAGCTTAAAGAGTTCGATTTGACATGGGTTTTGCACTTGGTGGAGTTGTGGGATATTTACCCCACATTTTGTGGACTATTGGGATGATGTGGTTTCTTGATTTTATGCATTAAATGTGTTTCCCTTTGAGTGGGATATTTATAAGTCCTTTTCAAATAGGTGAGGCGTTCATTCACACTTGGGACTTAGGGCAGGTGCCTGGAAAGGTAGAGTTCAAGTTTAGGACTATGGTTTTTGTGTCCTTTTGTATCCCCACCACTGCATTTTGATCGTGATTGCTCTTTCTATTTGTTTATTTATTGATGCTAGCTGCAACAACCTCTGGGCCTTCAACCCCTCTTCTCGTAAGAGAATGAGGTATAAGCCCCCTTTTGGGGTACATGTAACCTGAAAACCCAAAAGATGAGGATACAAAGGGGAATGAAGATGGAAAGTGAATAAAGATGATCAGGAATGGCACGATGTCCCATCAAGAAAATACCCCAGTAGCACCCCTTTTCCCGAGGGTGGCGAAGTTACTAAAAGCCCCAAGATAACCACCAAGGTGAAAAATGGTAAAAAACATGACTTATGAGCAAACATTTCATAATCAGAAAGAACCCTCTGAAACTTATCCAAATGCCCCAAATATTAAAAACAATACTCACCGTGAGACTTAACTAGTTACCTCATGAAGCAAGACTTATCGCCCTCTGTGGACCAGGCTAGTGTTGTGGACACTACTTTGATGTTGATGATGATGGCGAAGCATGGTAAAGAAGAGGGGATTTGGGTTGTGTTATCCATCCAGCTCTTGGCACTCCATGTCTGCTACCTGTGGGCCTTGAGACATCATCTCCTTAGTTACCCCTAGATTGGGGGGGGAATAGGACCTATAGGCATGTTGTAATGTAGGAGCCTAGATTTTACTGATTTTCTGACCATCATTGCACTTAATATCGTTGGAATGATTTTCAATCTCGGTAGCTTCTCTCAACTTCCTTTTTGGGTAGTGGTCAATATTGGCCAAGACTTTAGTCTCTTTAATGCAAATATGATGTTTGGTCTTGCTCGAATGATCAACAAATGTCGAGGAACGAACTTGGTTATGATTTATGTCTGCTACATGTTCCTTTACCAAGATATTAATGGAACGATCGGTTTCACCAATATAGGCCTTTCCACGTGAACACAAAATCTTGTAAACACCTTCTCACTACCTTGGATCAATGAGATCTTTAACAGATTTTAGGGATTTCCTTATCGTTGTTGGGGATTTAAATGATGACCTAATATTCTTCTTTCTAAGAACCTTAGAAATATTGTCAGTTGTTCCATGGATGTAAGGAAGCGAGATTTTAGATATGATTTGAGTTATGTCATTATTGCAATGTTCATTAGATGCATTTTGGAAAGCCTTCAAAGCTTGGTATTCTTTGTATCCATTATCCTTAAAAACCTTGAAGAGATGGAGTTTAGCTTCTTCCAAATGCCCATCAATGGAGATACTAAGAGCCCTTATTGTTGAAGTGTCAAGGACCCCTAATTTTGCACTAGATGGTGATGGGAGTTGGCATGTAGGTATTGTTCCATGTGGGGTTTCTTCTCGAATACTTTAAGTGTTAGGGATCCATTTGGTTTTTCCATGGTTAGAACATAGAGGAATAGGAAACTTTCATTTTCTTCAATTTCCATAGTAAATTTGATGTGTTCCAATTGACATTATCAATCATTGAGGAATACTTGGTCATATGGTCCCCCTTTCTCATGTAGAAGCAATCATGAGGTGGTGTGGGGTATCTATATGGCATATGATCAAAAGGGTGGAAAAAATCTAGTAATAATCCACAAATGTCTGAAAGGTGCATCCTCCGGTGTTGTATCGAAGCTCAAATACTAGAGTCTCAACCCATCTAGTCCAAGCATCGAACAAACAACTGCATAGTGGGGTTCATCATTTTGTGACAATACAATATTATATGTATGTATGTATGTATGTATTTAGTCCACAATCTAGTTCTCATATTTAGCAATGGTAGAATAATTAGGAATTGTTGTTGTTTGATGGCTTTGCATTGTTGTTCGCAAATGAGGAAGTGGTGTTTCTACTACAATGATCATGTTGTTGAATATATGCAAGCACTCGATGTGGCCCAATATCCAACTAAGTGTCAGCAAGGCATTGCTCATCTATGGTAGATTTCACGAGATGCCTTGGAAAGCCTTGTCGATCGTTGCTCCTATGGGGTGGTGTTGAGGCCTCAACTAGCCCCAAGTCACCAGACTTAGGGGCCCCCCTTTTCAAAATTTTAATTTTGAGCGTTGTCATCGAACGTGCATTTATTAACTCATTTTTGTTGGTGATGCTTTCGTGTTGGGGATTTCAATGTGATGTCCTAATTTTGATCCTTGGAATGTATTGAATCATATTATGTATGAATTGTAAATGTGCAATCATGTGATGGGAATCAAGCCATGTGGGTTGAGTTATAATGGTCATGTGTTGTAGTGATGTAAAAATGCATTATAAAGATAGTAGCATGGATTCCTTGTGCGAAGCTCAAGGCAAAGGCTCGACTAGTGAATGGTTAGGTATGTATCATATAAATGTGTTTATATGGACCATGTGGTAGGCTTGCCATGGTAGTCTCAAGCTATGTATATACTTATGTTGAAATATAACATATAATTGTCCAAGCTAATTGCAGAGGGCATGAGAATGTGAGGGGCTATGATTCCACTAAAGGGGGAGAGGAAAGGGGGTTAGTGGGAAAATAAATCCTTTATTGGCAAGTATTAGCCTCAGATATAGTCTCTTTTTTTCATGTGCCTTAAATGAAGTCATCCACCTTCATTAACTTGAGAAATCAATCATTTAATGCATGTAAGAGGTTGGTAGGGGGGATCTTCTCACATAATTGTGGAAGCATGGATTCAATATTGTTGATACAAGGAATGGAAAGTCCTCACTCAATCATTTGCCAATCTCACTAGGCTACAATGAGATAGGCGGGGATGTTACCCTAGGTTTATAGCCTATGCAAAATTATCTATCACCCCTCAAGAAATATGTTCTTGGCCCTGATGTTATTATCAAGTTGTATGCTTTTGTTTTAAAAAAAATGTAAAAATGTTTATGTGTGAATGTATATAAAATTAAAATGAACAAAATAACGAATACATACAATCTGAAAACCAATAACACGAGTCTCAATTGAGAATAAACCAGATTTTTTAAGTAATGGTATCCTTTTATGAGTTACAACAAAATGCCTCTTTTCAAACCCCTGCAAGGGTAAGGACCAAAATCAGACTTAGAAGTCTAGGATGGAATTTTAACAATCATACAAAGATAATTGATGTCTAAAAGAAAATGACCAAGATTGAAATGTATTGGATCAACCAAGCCACGAGATCATCAAGTCTTGACTTTGCAAAATAGTCTTTAATCAGAATTGAAAATTAATTTAGGAATTATAATGGAACTAAACATACTACCAAGACAAATGAATGACCTTCTAAAGCATGCCAGATGTCTATGCTTCTTAGTCCTTTCTTCTTTGCCACATTTAGAATGATCTTGTTGTCAACAAGAGGATTTAGCTCTTCAAGAACTCAGAAAATGAAAGGATGAAATTCATAAATCTCAATATGAAATCAGAGCAAACCTTATCAGAAGTATTTCTCTCTAATTCCTCGTCTCCTCTTTGTCCTTCTTTTCTTCCTTTTATTCTCTAAAAGGTAGTTCTCCAAGTAGTTGAACTACTTTTAGTTATTCAAGTTAAATAATTTTAGTTAATAAATAGGACAAGTAATTTAATGATAAGGATGATTAATAAATAATAATATAACTAAATAGGTGGGGTCCCCCTCTATCATGCACCCTTTATTTCAATAATCCATTATAGTTTTTCTTTGTCGCTCCACAATATCATCAAATATAAAAAAAATCAACACCATATAGCATACCATAAACATGCATCAAAATTACCATGGCATATATCACTTGTATCTCCCATAAATTAACATGATATTTTAAAGTTTCAAAAATAAATATCATGGGTTTGCCATCTGTCCAAAATAGTGCCATAGTCAAATGTCAAAATGAACATTTAATCAAAATAACCCAGGGAATTTATTTTTGAAAAATTCTTCCCTTTCCCTGATGAAGTCCTCATACTGAGACTTCTTTTCTTCCAGTTCGCTACTTCTAGATGCAAGTCACTCAAACTTATTTTTCCACTACTTGCTGATTTTATCTTGGAGTGAGCAGAGGAAGAGGACTTAGCCATACTGGTAGAAGTAATTAGTTGTTTTCCTTTGTCAACTTGAGAGCCATGAGGAGTGGTTTTGTGATCTTTTAGAGGAGGAGGAGGATGAGGAGGCATAGATGTGTCCGTAGCAACAATATAGATTGGGAGTGTTGGGTGAATCGGAGGAGAAGGAAAATATGCATTGGTGGCAATAGTATGAACTGGAGGAGGAGGAGGGGGGTCAATGGGCCATTGATTGGCACCAAAAGAAGGATTGGAGTGAGCAGAGGAAGAGGACTTAGCCATGCTTGTAGAAGTAATTAGTTGTTTTCCTTTGTCAAGTTGAGAGCCATGAGGAGCAGTTTTGTGATCTTTTGGAGGAGGAGGAGGCATAGATGTGTCTATAGCAACAATATGGAATGGTAGTGTTGGGTGAACCGAAGGAGAAGGAAAAGATGCATTAGTGGCAACAGTATGAACTGGAGGAGGAGGGGGGTCAACGGGCCATTTATTGGCACCAGAAGAAGGATTGGTAGGTATTCCAACCCATCCATCATTATGAGGCTACACAGGGGACTTGAGAACATTGAAAATACTAGGGTGAGGCTGTAATATGACATTAGGAGGGACTTGGGGTTGAGCTAAGGCATGTTGTCCACCAAGATTTAAGTGCCTAGTTTGAATCAACTACTAAAAATCATCAGAATCAATGTTGAAATGTATAGAAAACCTTAACTTCTTATGCTCCCTAGGTTGCCAAAATGTGTTAGGCAATCTCCCTCTTCTTCCTTTGTTTCCCCCTTTGTTGTTACCACGAACAAAAAAGCTCATCTATGTCCATAATAGTCAAATTAGTACATGAAGTATAAGACACATTAAAATTAAACATCTAATACATTTTGTCGTCATGATTAATTTGGGTCTAAGAATAACAAACTATGCAACATAACATGGATATGAATGGGAAAAGTGAAACAGGGATAGAAGTACAACTTTGAAATCATCCATCCAACAACATCCTTGTCTGAAATCATTCATCCAACAACATCCTTGTCTGAAATCCATTCATGTATACAATAGAAAATTACAATGAGATTGTCCAAACTTTTAAACTTTAAACCATGTTTGCAAGTATTCTCATGAAACTTAATCAATCTAGGAATTTCTCCAAGCCATAGTCAATCATTCATATATGTTGTATAAAATTCTGCCTTTAATCAATAATGTTGGTCATACATCCATACTGTATTTCTTTCATACTCATTTCATCTTAATTATATGGACAAGGTAGGAATGGAAACATGGATTTAAATGAATGGGATTGGAAGGAAATAACTTATGTAAAGTGAAATTAATGAGGGGTATTGAGTCTATATAACAAACCATATGACTTTCGTCATTTTCCTTTTTATGCCAATAAAATATAAGTAGTTGGATGTATAACCATGAATAACATATCCATTGAACTAATCATATGCATGAGCCCTTTAATGTACCTGCTTTCCCAAGCCATAACCATAAAAAAACATATCTTCACTATTAAATCCATGTTATTCCATGCTCAAATGGAAGTTATAATCAAAATAAAATTATAGATTTATGCCTAGAAAAGTTCAAATCATTAGAAGTCTCAAAATACATCCATAGCCCATTTCAATTATACTTCAATTATTCAAACTTATGCCAAAATCATCAACCAATCAACGTTGCCAACCAATAATCAAAATGGAATGAACTATACCAACATTGCATGCATGTGTAGCTTGACCAAACCAAGTCAGACCCAGAGAACATTCCAACCAAAAACCACAATGGACCGAACAAATGGAGGGAAAAGATAGTTCAAATGGAAATGTTATCATGACTTGGAATCTAAAAGACCCAATTTCAAACATGTAGCTGCAGTCACGTGTTTATAACATATGTTTTCAAAACTGTTATATTTAGATTCAATTCGAACAGATTCAAATTAACAGTGAAGCCCAATCTTTCTTTTAACATCCCAATCCCAATCGAAGAGAAGAGCTAGTCAATATGCATAAGAAACCCTTAATTCACAACGGGGATATAAAATGCCAAAAGACTTGAGTTTCAAATGAAAAGGGTATGATTGTATACTATACAATTGACCCAGGTTCGAGTTTGTATGGCTCAATACAAGGTTGGGTTTCAAACCCGTCATCTTTTAAAAACAATATATTCAGGAGCAAGGTAAATGATTTAAAAGATGAATGTATGCATCATTTTATAAACCCAAACCAATTACCAAATCTGGGCCTCAAATTATTCACAACCCATGTTGAAAACTCTAAAACAAGTAACTTTTAAATCAGAACAATAACTCGGGTGGAATCTAAAAGATTGCAAGCAATTTATACTAAGTGGGTTTGATCTTGTACCCATCTTCCAATAGACAAGACTATCATATAGACTGAAATCGAAACGATGGAAACCTCCAGGTGTAAACTTTGTCATTCGGGTTCGACCTATATCGAAACAAATGGTTGGCTTTCATAACAAGACTTGGACATGAATCGAACAATACCAAAAACCCATGACTGTAATCTCATAAAAGAAACGAGTTATTCTCAGAATGACCAGAGAAACTAGTAAAGAGCAAAGAGAATTCGAGTTTGAGTCTTCATGTGAACCAAGAGCTGTGAAAAATAATTTTTTTCCTTTGCAATCAAAATGGAAAGTGCAAGAATGGAGTACAATGAATAAAAAAATATTAACTCTAAGCAAACAATTATTTTTCCACCTTTTTCTTCAAGAAATGATAGAGAAGGGAGAAGAAGACATTAATGCACACAATAATGCTAACCAAAGAAAAAAATAACCAGATTTTAAGACAAATATGTACTGCACTATATTCCAAATCAATTGTGAGCTCATACCTTGTACAATGATGCTTTTAAACCAAAGGTGAGGGACAAATCAATTATGAAAACTACTAGGAGCGAAGGTCTCATCCAGGAGAGCTCAGACCTTTTTTTCTCCACTATCAACAGAGCAAATGACCCAAAACCAAGGTAGAAAGGAAGTGATAGTGCGTGGGATTGTGGAATAAATGCCCACGTCCTAGCATATTCAATGCATGGCTATATCAATCACATCACCAACCCAACAAACCATTACGATGCATGCCAAGTCAACAATCCACCCAACATACATAAACCTCACAATATGCAAATTTTCCATTCTGTCAAATCGAATGCATTAATTTGTTATCATATAATTATCAACGTTGAAATCAACGTGATTTTATACCACATACAAAACATATGAATTCAAATGAGGTCATATAATATGTATAACCATCGCTCAATGCCAATCAACTCTGTGAATAGGTTATATCATGTATAGATTATATGTTGAAAGTATTCATAACTCAAACTTTGAATAACAATGCTTCAACAAATGCGCCTCCTTTATACATTGTGATTATAGTATATGTATTACTCATATATATGAGTAATCAAACCATGTGAAACCCCTTTTGAATAATGAAGCCAAGACATTTTGCGAACTATATAACTTTTCCTCTAACTTGCTTTGCATGAAAAAATCATGGTTTGGCACTAATTAAACGTCATGATCTTATCAACCAATGTTTGTTTTTGGTGGCGGCCAATTGTAGATATTTGATATTGTCACATGTATCGAACTTCTTCATTTTGTCAATGCTATAATGATGCTAGGACTTCCATTGTTTTGCAAGTAAATCTTTCAACTTCAATGATATGCATAGTAGAATAACCATAAACCATTTCTTCAAAATGACAAAAACTTAAGTATATCATGCAGAGGAAAAGCTTTGGAAAACCAATATTTTGACTTCAATCCTTTGGGACCCCACCTATTAGCTTTATAGTGATAATAATATTAGGCTTCACAATTCTTTGCGAGCATTTATAATAGGTGACATATTTTCGAGTCAACATTTGGTGACTCCATAGGGAAGTCTGCTTATAGCAGGCTAGAACTCATAAATTTATGGCTTTTGTTTTGAAACTAGAAATCAAGTTTGTTGGTGACTTCTTCTTCTCATCATATTCAACAAATTTTTTGTAAAAATTTGCTGATATGCTCTTGAAATTATTCACTCATGAAGGGTAACATGGGAATGAAGAAGAGGGAAACAACTATAACCATCAAATTTTAACAAGTCATATTGTGGGAACAACAAAAACTACATAAGTAGTGTTGCAAACCAAAAACCATTCATTTAACTTTGTTGTTTGTTTTATAACAGATTAATGAAAATTTTGCAACTTAATGTTCATACAAGTAACTTCGATTGATCCAGTTTTGACTCGAAAATCATAATCAAAACAAAAAAATAACATTTTAATCTAAAAAGAGAAATAAAGCAATAACATTGTACAAGTAGAAAATCAAAATTATATATAGGAAACACTGGTAGTAAAGAAATCAACTAGGTTCAACATAGTGTTTCAAATGCGAACCATTAGTTGTATAGGAAAACAATTTCCCATCCATGTCTTTCAACAAATAAGAATTATTACCAACAACAAAGGTGATTATACGAGGACCTAACCAAAGCTTATGAAACTGTGTATGCTTGCCTTTGTCAGCATGAGCAAAATCCCAAAGTAAAACCTTCTCATCAACTACAAAAGTAGTTGATTTTGCTCTTTTGTCAACATATTTTTTGACAGATTGTTGTATCTTTTTGAGATTTTCAAGAGCATAGCTCCTTTGTTCTTCAAGAGCTAGTAAGACATTAATCCACTACATGATGTCTATAGAGTTCAACTCTTCAGCATGAAATTCTAATCTAAGGGAGGTTAACTCAAGTTCCACGTGCATAATAACTTCTTGACCATATAAAAGTTGGAAAGGGGTATGGCCAGTACTAGTTTTGGTGGTGGTTTGATCTGCCCAAAGTGCATATGTGAGTAATGTGTGCCACTAACAGAGTTTATTATTTATAATATTCTGTAGAAACTTGATCAGATTTTTATTTGTGGACTCAACATGCCCATTTCCTTGTGGATGGTAAGTGGATGAAGTAAAATGCTTCACCCCGAATTTAATTAGAAATTGGGTAAATTTTGCAGATATGGAAGTTGGCCAATTATCAATGATAATTTCTATCAGAAGACCAAAATGAGAGAATATATTAGATTCCAAGAATAAGATTACCTATTCATCATGTGCATGCTTGAGAGGTACAACTTCAGTCCATTTAGTGAAATAATCTGTTGTTGTTAGGATAAAAATATGTCCAGTAGAAGATAAAGGATTGATAGGACCAATGAAATCTAATCCCCATTTAGAAAAAGGGAAATAAGGAAGAACTAGTTGTAAAGACATGGCATAGAAATTGTCTTTGCTTGCAAACTTTTGACATTCAACACAAGCCTGTGCAAATTTATAGGAATCTTTGAAGATTTAAGGCCAATAATAACCAGTTCTCAAGATTTTGTATGTAGTGGCTTTTGTAGCAAAACTACCACCAATATGAATACTTGAGTTTGTTGATCCATGAATTTTCTTTAAGGATTTTTGGCTTGTTGTATTATCTACACAACATAATAGCAATCCATCAACAGTTACGCGAAAAAATATAATTACCTAAGATTAGATATTTGGAGGCTTCAAGACAAACCCTCATGCATTGACGGTATTCAAGATAATCAAGATATTTTTGAAACTACAATAAATGATGTCCTTGTACCAAGGATGTTCTGCTAAATCAAGATTTTCATGTTCAACAAGAAAAAGTGCAAATAAAGCATCCTCATCATTTTCAAAAGAAACACTTGGTTTAGGATGTTGAGCCAGGTGTAAGGCTAGATCTTGTCCATTGATTGTGTGAGAAGTTGTTATCGTGAAATCATGTTCTTGTATCTTAGCAATCCAATGTGCAAGTTTTCCTGAAAGATGTGTTTTAGAAAGCAAAAATTTAACAACAGGCAAAGGGACTTTTACCTGTGTGTGCTTGCCTAAGATGTAATGGCATTTTTCAATAGCTTTTACAAGAGCATACGTATGTTTTTCAATCGAAGTATATTTAAATTAGTTGTTTGATAAACTTTGGCTCATGTAAGCTATGGGTTGGTCATTATTTTGATCATCCTTTTGAAGAAGAATAACAAATATTGCTTCTTCAGTAGCATTAATATAGATAATGAAATCTTTTTCGAAATTCGGTTTCACCAAAACCATTGTAGAACTGATTGCTCTCTTGACTTCTACAAAAGCTTTTTTGGTATCATCATTTCATGAGAATGACCGATCTTTCTTAAGCATGTTATGAATTGGTTTAACCATTTTTGCGAAATCAGGGATAAATCTTTTTACATAATTGATTTTTCCCATGAAAGATTGAATTTGTTTTTTTAGAAGAAGAGGCTTGAAGATTTTGGATTACGATAACCCTCTCAGGATCAATACTAATTCTTGAATAAAAAACAATATAACCAAGAATGTTACCTTGTGTGACACCAAAGATTGATTTTGTAGGGTTCAAGGACATTCCAAACTTTCTACAACACAATAAAACTTTTCTAAGATGATCAACATGATCTTGTTAGTTTCTAGAATAGACAATTAAATCATCAAGATAGATTTGAATGATCTTACCAATAAAATCATCAAAGGCTATTTACATAGCCCTCTGAAAAGTAACACCTTCATTTATTATACCAAAAGGAATTATTTCATATACAAAGGTGTCCCAACGAGTAGTGAATGTGGTTTTATATTAAGCATCCCTCTTGACTTTGATCTGATTATAACTTGAAAAACCATAAAGAAGGGACATAATTTGTGATTCTGCCACTTGCTGCAAAATTAATTGCATATTTGGAAGAGGAAAATCAACACATAATGTTATATCACCATTTTTCTTCCACACTAGGACAAGATTAGATACCCACTTGGAATATTTTACAAAATTAATGTGAGCATTAATTAATTTTTGAACTTCCTTCTTAATGGTAGCTTCCAAGGAAGGATTGATAGGTATTTGCCTTTGCCTAATTGGCTTCACTTCTTCCTTAATAGGAATAACATGTTGAATAACATTAGGATCAAAACCACAAAGATCCTCATATGACCAAGCAAAGACATCTTTAAATTCATAGAATAATTCCATGTATTTTTGTTTTTCTTCTTCTAAACATTAGGCTCCAATTTTCAAAGTCTTTGGGTTCACGAGTCCCAATATTCAGTGAAACAATATCACCAATTTTTCTTTTTGACTCCTCCTCTTCTTTGTCTTTCTTATTCCCAACATCACTAGATGAGAATGAGATCTCTAGAGGAGTCGATCCTTTAGGAAATTCATTGTCTTCCAAAGATATAATTTCCTTTCGTTTAATAGACTCATTCTGTAAGAAAACACAAATACTTTCATCATCAGGAAAAACTTGCCATGATTCTACATTATTTAGAAAATGTGGAAGATATAAAGACATGAATGTACAATCAGGCCTTTGAGGTAACAAATGTATTATAGGACTAGCTGCAAAAACAACAAGCCTATCGGCCATTGAATTCAAGTCTCTCCCGATATGTGTGATGTTAAAAGATTAAAAAAAAATTGAAATCAGATACCACACTACTTGTGTATATATTTTCAACAACTTGTTTGATGGGGTATAGATTCTTTTAACCATATTCACAATAAGCTTTGAATCCCCAAACACAGTAAGATGATAGAAGCCAAGATTAAAAGAATTTTCAATACCAATGATCAAGGCTTCAAACTCTGTTATATTATTAATACAAGCAAATTCTAATCTATAAGAAAAATGATGAATCTTTCCCACATGAGAATACAATATTATACTTACACCATTACCCTCATTTGAACAGGCAACATCAAAGTGCATGTGCCACATTCCGTCGTTAGGCTCTGAAGAGGGTAAAACATAATCACTATTTTCTTCAAGAAAGGTTGAATATACACCCAGGTCTTCCTCAATATAATTCACACAAGGCTATGGAACACTCTCAATATATGGCGAGATTCATCCTTCCCATAGAAAAATGATGTTCTTTCCATTCTTAGGGAGGGACATGTGTGATCCATCTAAAGAAATGTATCCACCAATCAATGCTTGCCAATATCTTCCTAAAATAATAGAATAATTCTTCACTGGCATGTCTATCAGATGAATGTTGCAGGTGATTCTTATTTTCAGATGAGCACACAAGACTAATGTTACATATTTGATTTCAACAATTGTAACTTGTTGCTGACTATTATAAGACATCATGCTCTTTGAATTCTTGTTTGTGCATGAAAGATCCAATTCTTCCATGATAATTTTTGACATGACATTGGGACCTAACCCGCCATCAATTAGGCAGCAATGGACAATTTTGTCCATTATCTTTACAGATACGTAGAAGGGAGGATTTTTAACATAGCTCCCAATACACCTACTTTATTTATATACATTCCTTCTTCACTTGGCTCTTCATATAACCTAGCAATTGTGGAAGTTTTACCTTCCATAAATTCTTTTAGGTGCATTTGTTGCTCTGGGACGGTGACCATATCCAATAAAGATGCATCTGCTTTAATTGTAGCTAGATGTTTTAGAATATTATACCTAGAAGAAGAAGGAGAAGAGGTAGAAACCTCTTGACTTTGTGCACCCTTGGTATACCACCTGAGGGTTTGTTAGCTGAGAGGATGAACTTGGAGCAAAAGTAGTCTTGGGAGGACCACCCTTCCCTTTGTTTGCATAGGATTTATTTCTTATATCAACCATCATAACATCCTCTTCTGGAGCCCAATCTAAGGCAACAATAGTTGTATCAACATTTTTGCCAAAGATTCATTTTCTTGCCCTCTTTTTGACCTCACATGTACTCTAATTGAGGTTATATTCACAAAAATTGCACCAAGCTCTCGAAAGAATAGCCTTTGTAGGAAAATTGTTAGGTTGGAAATAATTTGGTTGATTCCTAAGAACAGCTTGTGCGGAATTTTTAGCCGGGGTAGACGTAGAAGTCACCCCTTTTCTCTAAAAAACAATCATCTGATTGCTCATATCATGTACCAACTGCAAGATAGTTGACATGCCATTTTGTTTAACATAGTCTTCGTTTGAAAGACCTATCCTAGCCAACTGTTCCTCAAATTCCAAGTAGGTTTGTAATGTAGATCTTAAAACATCAACATTCTTTTCTTCAAGTCTATGTCTATAAGAAGTAAAGTATTATAGTAATGCATCAAAGCGGTTTGATTACGGGGTCTGATAATTTTCGGGATTTGATTATACAATTTACTGAAATGTAAATTTAAATTTTGTATAGTTTCTCCCTTGTTACAAACAAGATTGTTGTATTCTTTGAGCTTGTATGTTGGACTTTGAGGCTGTCCATATGTAGACTTAAACCAATATGACAATTTCACCCAAGTTGAGAAAATTTTGGGTGGTAATTCAAAGAAGTCAGGTGCAACTTTACCCTCCAATGAGTTGACAAAAAGATGCATACAAGTGTCATTCGCATTTGCCCCAATGTTATGAAAGGCATTAGAAAAGGCAATGAGATGTTCATTGATTGATATAGTGCCATTTCCATAAAACTTAGGCAAATGGTAAATTTAGGCAAAGGAGTTGTGGCTGGAGCCAAATCAAGAGGAGAAGATACATGCCATGGAGTGGTATTTAAATCTTCTTCAAATTTGAATAAACCAAATTGTTTGATGACCTTGGTCGGATTTGTAGTTGATAGAATGGGATTGTAATGGCTATACATACTTCCTATTAGGGAAGATGTTGAAGTTTGTGAAGATGTAGAACCACTAGTACTTCCAGAATCACCATCAGATAAAGTCATTGTGGGTTTCTTGGGAGGAAAGGAGATTGAAATGCTTATTATTTCTGAAGAAGAATCTAAAAGGGATCTTCTAAGTTTAGGCTCAAGATTCTCTAAAATTTATTTCTTCCTTTCTATTTCAAGGAAAGGATCAAATTCCATAGATTTATCTCTTAACCATTTTGAAAGACTAGAATTAGTGGACATAAGACAATAAATTATTGAGGAGGCCTATATTGAGCTTGCCTCTGAAGGGCTTCTCTTTGATCCTGAATTTCAATATATCTAGCTATAGCTTCCCAAGAACGCTAGAGTTCTTCCCGGGTATGGGAAGTTTCAAGAATTAAATAAAAAAGACAAGATGCAATGTTTCTTTGGTAAGGAAACCTTAGGTTAGGTTGTTGTTGGGTAGGTAAAGTTATTAATCAAATAGTACAAATCATAATATACAAAAGAACAAAACTAGAGAGTAAAAAGATTACTCCCCGGTATGGTCGCCAAATAAATGTTGATGTGAGGAGTGGAAAGTCCTCACTCGATCATTTTCGAATCTCACTAGGCTACGATGAGATAGGAGGGAATGTTACCCTAGGTTTATAACCTATGCAAAATTATCTATCGGGCCTCAAGAAATATGT
The DNA here is from genome assembly GCA_009831015.1 of Picea engelmannii. NCBI lineage: Eukaryota > Viridiplantae > Streptophyta > Pinopsida > Pinales > Pinaceae > Picea > Picea engelmannii. The sequence goes on from ML776942.1 coordinate 67,793, forward strand.
TCTCGGGCCATATGCTATTATAAACTTGTATGCTTTTGTTTTAAAAAAATGTAAAAATGTTTATGTGTTAATGCTCATAAAATTAAAACGAACAAAATAAAGATTACATACAATCTTAAAACCAGTAACACAAGTCTCAATTAAGAATAAACTAGATTTTCTTTTATTAATGATAGCCTTTCTCGAGTTACAACAAAATGCCTCTTTTCAAACCCCTGTGAGGGTAAGGACCAAAATCTGACTTAGAAGTCTAGGATGGAATTTTAACAATCATACAAAGACAATCAGTGTCTGAAAGAAACTGACCAAGACTGAAATGTACTAGATCAACCAAGCCACAAGCTCATCAAGTCTTGACTCTGCAAAATAGTCTTTATCAAAATTGAAAAATTAATTCAAGAATTCTAATGAAACTAAACAAACTGCCGAGACAAATGAATGACTTTCTGAAGTGTGCCAAATGTCAATGCTTCTGAGTCCTTTCGTCTTTTCCACCTTTAGAATGATCATGTTGTCAACAAGAGGATTTAGCTCTTAAATAACTCAAAAAATGAAAGGATGAAATTAAGAAATCTCAATATGAAATAAGAGCAAAGCTTATCAGAAGTATTTCTCTCTAATTCCTCATCTCCTCTTTGTCCTTCTTTTCTTCCTTTTATTCTCTGAAAGGTAGTTCTCCAAGTAGTTGAACTACTTTTAGTTATTTAAGTTAAATAACTTTAGTTAATAAATAGGACAAGTAATTTTATGATAAGGATAATTAATAAATAAATAGGTGGGGTCCCCCTTGTTGATGTTTTGGTAGTTGTGGGAGGTATTAACCTCCACGTGTAACCTATGACTTAGAATAGAATATTCTGGAAGCACCTRAACCATTAAACATATGTGTGGAAACCTTAGAAGACAAGTYGGCCTAGAAGAATAAATAATATTAGAATATTATATTCCAGAAATACAAGTCGGCTCCACAGGAAAAAGATAAACATAAACTATAATTACCGGAAAGTCAGGTAGGCCCAACCATAAAAGTCATTGGACAGATTAATATAAATARAGGACGTTTTAGCTCATTTGGATACCCAATCAGAGYGCAAGTCTTATGGAGAGTTGCAGTTGCAGCTGGAAGGAGGAATAAGGGTGTATGGTCATCTCTTGATCTTGGTCTCTCTCTAGCGCTATCAAGTGATTCTCTTGGTGAAACTCTTGGTGATATTCTTGCTAAGTATGGCGCAAGGTTGAGAGAGTAGTGCAACTGAAGTTGTTGCAGTTGTGTATGGTACTTATTTTGTGGATATGGAGAATCTTTCTCTTGTGTGCTACCATTGGAGACAAAGCACTCTACTTGTCTTGAGTTGTTGTTGCAGTTAGCAACTAAGGTTTATCTGTTGGTTCTGGAGTAGGTTTGCCGAAATTATTCTGAGTAAAGGTTAGTGTGCTTGGGGGTGGCATATGTGAATGCCTATGGTTGGGTGAAATGATGTGACATTGTCTATGGTTAAATGATCATACCAAAATTTCAACATGGTATCAGAGTTGGTTTCCTTCGTAACAGTCTAACCACTGGAAGGAAGATCCTCAGTTTCCCCCATTCTTAAGCTAATTGAGCACTTACTAAACTCACTAAGAAGATTGCCTAAGTAGGGCCCATCTCTTCCCCGGATTAGATCTGTAAATTTTTGAAGTTGATAAATTAGGGTTTCCTCATAAAACCATAGGTCTGCAGTGCCAGTGGGAGTTGTAGTGCCAATTCCTCCATGTCAGTTCCTTCATGCCAGTTGCAGTGTCAGTTGCATCACCAGTTGCAGTGCTAGTTGCAACACCAATTGTAGTGTCAGTTGCAACACTAGTTGTAGTACTAGTTGGAGTGAAATTTTCTGGGAAGTGTTGGGACTGATTTTCGGTTGACTTAGTGCGCTTTACCCCAACACATCTCTAGCTACCTTTAGATTACAATTTGGAGCACCTTTGAAGTTTTAAGGTTCGTCATTGCTTGCCGTTGTTGCTAGATGGTGCCACTACCCGCCAATGTTGTCGGAGGTATGTACTTATATATATTTAAATTGTTTAACTATTTTGAGTGTGATTGCAAAAGAAAGGATCTCTTGCAATCGTAGATCCAGAGGGATCTTAGACCCAACACATTCAGAGGAAAAACGCACTCTAGGTTTGATTGTCTTCATATACCTCTAGTTGTTATGGAATTATTGTAATCTTATGAACATCTCGTTGTATTTTGATCTATTGAAGTTATATTAACCTATGTTCAAAGTTAATGTTATAAGATGACTCTAGTCAAAGTATTAGATTGATTAAGGTTGAGATTTTATAGTTTATTTGCATTATATTCTCTAACTCATATTTCTGTCAAGAAAGCATATTGTCTTAAGTACAGGGGACAAGTTGAAGAGAATACGTGTCATCTTGAGTGAAGGAGACTCAAAAGAAAATCAACGACACTCGTTCTTGAAGATAAGACTCCAGGTTACCATGGAGGAATGATTGATCACAACACTAGAAGAGTGTTGTTCTTATTTCTTATTATTGTATTTTGGTTCTTGTTCCAAGCATGTCACAAGCAATAGCTCTAAGAAGGAGCTGCTATGATTATTGTTCTGGTTCTTGTTTTTATTATTATAAGAGTATTATTCTTGTCTATTATTTTTCCCTTTACTGTCCTTGTTCCGGGTAGGTCACAGGTGATAACTCTGAGGGAAGCTATAGTGACGATTGCAGGAGACAACATATTAGATGGTCTCTAGTTTGAGACATGGAGCAGACTATCCAGATAAGAAGTTTTATACACAAATGTATACATCCATGTACCAAAGAAGAACAAGACGAAGAAGGGTACTTTTGTGAGATACATAGTATCTCATATGGAGATTGATTGTAAGGAGTAGAAGGCTCCAAAGATGACCGAACAAATCCTCATAGTGCAGTTGATAACTCTTCAGATCATCAAGAAGAGTTAGTATAGCCAGAAGGGACTACCTAGAATCATTGTAGTAACTAAGAAGAGGCCAACGTGGTCCCATGAAACTTTACATGATGCATAATTGATGAGCCATATCATGAGGAGCAGATGGCTCCGAAGATTATATAGACTTAGAGGGAGTCAAGCTTCAGAGGGAGAATGGAGACTCGGAGACTTTCATATTCAGATGGAAGAGAGAGACGTATTCTAGAACTAACAGACATATGCCTTGGGTTGAGAAGTCTAGAGCGAAGCTTCATAGGCTTCGAGGAGATATGAGATCTTATGGGAAGATTCCCTTGCTTCAGTAGACTTTGCTACAATGACCGAGGAGAAATCCAGTCAGAAGGACTGTGATATATATCTTTTCCTTAGTTCTGAGACCAAAAGGGAATTCAATGGTGACTTCCAAGTTGATCTACAAGATCAAGCACGTTGCAGATAAATAACCTAGAGATGTACAAAGCCTGATTTGTTTCCAGAGGATTCTCCCAGCAAGAAGGAGAAAACTATGACGAGACACTTTCTCCAGTATATTGCTATCGATGAATAGGTATCATATATGTTGACCAAGCCTCTATTAGGGACAAGCTTAGAGTGGTCCATATGTTTTTCTCCAATAGTGAGAATTGATGTAATCCCTAGTAGCGGGAAGTGATGTGATCCCCAGTAGTGGGAGCTACCCCAGGCTTCCCCAACACAGGTTGGTATGCTACTCCAACGTAGGTTAGTATGTTACCCCAACGTAGGTTGGTATGCTACTCCAACATAGGCTAGTATGCTACCCCAACGCAGGTTGGTATGTTACTCCAACGCAGTCTGGTATGTTACCCCAATGAAGGTTGGTATGCTACTCCAATGCAGGTTGGTATGTTACCCCAGTGTAGGTTGGTATGCTACTCCAACGCAGGCTGGTATGCTACCCCAGCGCAGGTTGGTATGCTACTCCAACGCAAGTTGGTATGTTACCCTAGCGTAGGTTGGTATGCTACTCCAACTTAGGCTGGTATGTTACCCCCACACAGGTGTTGGGTATGTGTTATATTCTTTGCATGTGTGTGTGTGGGCATGTTAGATATGACAACTGCGTCTAATGATCCCTCATACTAGTGCACTGTTTGTGCCATGTGCGGCGGGAGATTTCCTAGGGGGGTCCCGGGGGGTAGGTATGCCCCCCC
>ML776942.1:76469-104301 GCA_009831015.1 Picea engelmannii
CCCCCCCTGGTTACACGCAGGTTTTTGTTATTTTTAGCGGTTTTGTAAATTAATCCTGGATTAAGGGATTAGGGTTTTGGTATCTATGGAATACCTAAAGACATTGTATATATTGTATGGTGAATGGTGAAATTCAAGATAGTGAATATAAGAAAGGTTTTCCCGGTTGAGGGTTTCCGGTATAAAATCTTTGTGTACTATGTGAATGAGCTATTGATTAAATTATGTTTTGCTTAAGAATATATATGCATTGCTTTACTTCACAAGTTTAAAACTTACAGCAGGTTGGCATGCTACTCCAACGCAGGCTGGTATGTTACCCCAACGCAGGTTGGTATGCTACTCCAACGCAGGTTGGTATGTTACTCCAACGCATGTTGGTATGCTACTCCAACGTTGGTTGGTATGTTACCCCATCGCACGTTGGTATGCTACTCCAACGCAACCTGGTATGTTACCCCAATGCAGGTTGGTATGCTACTCCAACGCAGCCTGGTATGTTACCCCAGCGTAGGTCGGTATCCTACTCCAACAAAGGCTGGTACACTACTCCAATGAAAGTGTATAACTTCTTATGATGTATGGATTCATGAAATTCAACAAGACAATGGTCGAAGTGTGCAAAAGCACAAAAGCAATGATGATGATCATGCCAAGAGGAATACCTTCCTCGTTAAGAGGGAGTGTTAATTTTTTGAGTAAGATTTTGTGTGAGCTGACGAGATACTAGTTCTGTATGAACAAGATGTCGACCTGTAGTGTCGAAAATGATTCCTAGTTAGAGTGTCGATCGATAGCATTGGAGGTTACTAGCTGGAGGGCCACCCAGTAGTGTTGGAGGTGTTTTCGAGATAGATGGATAATGTGCAGCTATGATGGTGATACTTGATCTATTTGATCATATGATATCATGTGTGGCTATGGTGATGCTACCTATAGACTGGTCTGCAAGACCATGTGAGTCTTTCCCATGCCATGTGAGATGGATGGATGTGTTTAAGACCACTACATGAAGAACATCTTAGTTAATACCTCCCTAGCTAAGAGGGAGTGTTGATGTTTTGGTAGCTACGGGAGGTATTAACCTCCACGTGTAACCTATGACTTAGTATAAAATATTCCTGAAGCAAGTGAACCATTAAACAAATGTGTGGAAACTTTAGAATACAAGTCGCCCTAGCATAATAAATAATATTAGAATATTATCTTCCAGAAATACAAGTCGGCTCCACAGAAAAAAGATAAACATAAACTATAATTACCAGAAAGTTAGTCAGCCCAGCAGAAAAGTCACTAAACATATTAATATAAATAGAGGATGTTTTAGCTCATTTGGATACCTAGTAAGAGCGCAAGTCTCATGGAGAGTTGTAGTTGCAGTTGCAAGGAGGAATAAAGGCGTATGGTCATCTCTTGGTCTTGGTCTCTCTCTAGAGCTATCAAGTGATTCTCTCTATGGTTTTCTTGGTGATATTCTTGCTAAGTATGGCGCAAGGTTGAGAGAGTAGTGCAGCTGCAGCTGCTATAGCTGTGTATGCCACTTATTTTGTGGATATGGAGAATCTCTCTCTTGTGCATTACCATTAGAGAAGGAGCGCTCTACTTGTCTTGAGTTGTTGTTGTAGTTAGCAACTAGGGTTTATCTGTTGGTTCTGGAGTAGGCTTGCCATAATTATTCTAAGTAAAGGTTAGTGTGCTCGGGGGTGGCATATGTGAATGCTTATGGTTGGGTGAAATGATGTGACATTGTCTATGGTTAAATGAGCATACCAAAATTTCAACACCCCTCTATCCTGCACTCTTTATTTCAATAATCAATTATATATTTTCCTTGTCGCTCCACAATATCATCAAATATAAAAAATCAACACCATATAGCATACCATAAACATGCATCAAAATTACCATGAGATATATCACTTGTATCTCCCATAAATTAACATGATATTTTAAAGTTTCAAAAATAAATATCATGGTTCTGCCATCTGTCCAAAATAGTGCCATAGTCAAATGTCAAAATGAACAAAATCAAAATAACCCAGGGAATTTCTTTTGAAAAAACTTCCCTTTCCCTAATGAAATCCTCATACTGAGACTTCTTTTCTTTCGACTGAGCTACTTATGTATGCAAGTCACTCGATCTTCTTTTTCCACTGCTTGTTGATTTTATCTTGCAGTGAGCAGAGGAAGAGGACTTAGCCATGCTGGGAGAAGTAATTGGTTGCTTACCTATGTCAACTTGAGAGCCATTAGGAGTGGTTTTGTGATCTTTTGGAGGAGGAGGAGGAGGCATAGATGTGTTTGTAGCAACAACATGGACCGATAGTGTTGGGTGAACCGGAGGAGAAGGAAAATTTGCATCAGTGGCAATAGTATGAACTAGAGGAGGAGAGGGGTCAATGGGCAATTGATTGGCACCGAATGAAGGATTGGAAGGTATTCCACCCCATCCATCATTATGAGGCTACACAAGGGTCTCAAGAACATTGACAATACCAGGGTGAGGTTGCAATATGACATTAGGAGGTACTTGGGGCTGAGGTAAGGCACGTTGTCCACCAAGATTCAAGTGCCTAGTTTGAATCAATTGCTGAAATTCATCAGAATCAACATAAAAAATGTATAGAAAACCTTAACTTCTTATGCCCCTTTAGGTTGCCAAAATGTGTTAGGAAATCTCCCTCTTCTTCCTCTATTTCACCTTCTATTGCTACCACAACTGAAAAATCTCATCTATATCCATCATAGTCAAATTAGTACATGAAGTATAAGACACATTAAAATTAAACATCTAATACACTTTGTCATCATGATTAATTTGGATCCGAGAATAACAAACCATACAACATAAAAGGGATATGAATAGGAAAACTAAAACAAGGATAAAAGTTTAGCTTTGAAATCGTTCATCTAGCAACATCCTTTTCTGAAATCCATACATGCAGACCATAGAAAATTACAATGAGACTGTCCAAACTTTTAAACCTTAAACCATGTCTACAAGTATTCTCATGAAACTCAATCAATCCAGGAATTTCTCCAAGCCATATTCAATCATTCATATATGTTGTAATAAAATTATGCCTTTAATCAATAATGTTGGTCATACATCCATATTGTATTTCTTTCATACTCATTTCATCTTAATTATATAGACAAGGTAGGAATGGAAACATGAATTTAAATGAATGGGTTTGGAAGGAAATAACTTATGTAAATTGAAATTAACGAGGGGTAATGAGTCTAGATAGCAATCCATATGACTTTCATCGTTTTCCTTTTTATGCCAATAAAATATAAGTCATTGTATGTATAACCATGAATAACATATCCATTGAAACCAATATTATGCTTGAGCCCTTTAATGTACCCGCTTTCCCAAGCCATAACCATAAACAAACATATCTTTGTTATTAAATCCATGTTATTCCATGCTCAAACTGAAGCTATAATCAAAATAAAATTATAGAACGATGCTCAGAAAATTTAAACACAATAGAAGTCTCAAAATACATCAATAGCCCATTTCAATTATACTTCAACTATTCAAGCTTTTTGCCAAAATCATCAACCAATCAACGTTACCAACTAATAATCAAAATGGATTGAACTATACCAACATTGTATGCATGTGTAGCTTGACCAAACCATGTTGGACCCGAAGAATATTCCAACCAAAAACCACAATGGACCGAATAAATGGAGGGAAAATATAGCTCGAATGGAAATGTTATCATGAGTTCGAATCTAAAAGACTCGAGTTCAAACATGTAGCTACAGTCACGAGTTTGTATCATATGTTTTCAAAACTATCGTATTTAGAGTTAGTTCGAACATATTCAAATTGACAGTGAAGCCTAATCTTTCTTTTAACATCCCAATCCCAATTGAAGAGAAGCGTTGGTCAATATGAATAAAAAACCCTTAATTCACAACTAGGATATAAAATGCCAAAAGACATGAGTTTGAAACAAAAAGGGTATGACTGTATACGATACAGTTGACCCAAGTTCGAGTTTGTATGGCTCGATACAAGGTTAGGGTTGAAACCCATCAACTTCTAAAACCAATATGTTTAGGAGCAAGGGAAACAATTTAAAAGTTGAATGTATACATCGTTTTATAAACCCAAACCAATCACCGAATCCGGGCCTTAAATTATTCACAACCCAAGTTGAACACTTCAAAACATGAACTTTTAAATCAAAACAACAACTCAAGTGGAACCCAAGAGCTTGCAATCAATTTATACTAAGTTGGTTTGATCTAGTACCCATCTTCCAATAAAGAAGACTATCATACCGACCAAAATCAAAACAATGGATACATCTAGGTGTAAAATTTTCCATCCGGGTTTGACCCATATCAAAACAAATGGTTGGCTTTCATAGCAAGACTCAGACATGAGTCGAACAACACCAAAAACCCAGGACTGTAATCTAATAAAATAAATAATCTATTCTCATAAAGACCAGAGAAACCACAAAAGAGAAAAGAGAACTCAAGTTTGAGTCTGCATGTGAACCAAGAGTTGCGAAAAAACAATCTTTTTCCTTTGCAATCAAAATGGAAAGTGCAAGAATGAAGTATAATGACAAAAACAAAATTAACTCTAAGAAAACAATTATTTTTCCACCCTTTTCTTCAAGAAATGACAAAGAAGGGAGAAGAAGACATCCATGCACACAATAATGCTGACCAGAGCAAAAAATAACCAGATTTGTAACATCCCCACTATAATCCCCGGTTTAAGTAAATGCAAAATGTAGATATAAATGTGGTTATGGCCAAACAATGTAAATGCGAAATGTATTTCCTAAATTGTAAATAAATATAATATAATACCAGCTATTGGGATATGGACTGAGATGGGGGTTGATTAATCCACGAGAGAGGGGGAATGCCTAGAGAGTGCCCAAGAGGGGTCCAAAGGGAAATGATTTATGGGTATTATTTCAAACCCACATTTCTGAATTTTACTATCATTTTGGGGAAAACTTCTATTTTCTAGTTGAGTGTATGAGAGCCCAATCGTTGAATATTTGTCATAGGGTGGATGTGAGAGTCACATCCCATAGTTATTCGAGAGCATGGGGTTGAGGTACAATCAACATTGGGTAGAGTGAGCAGTCAATTGTCTTGGGGAAGGAAAGGCAATTCGTATGGGTAGTAACAAGCAATTTTAGACATTCAATTTTACATGAACATAAATTAGAGAAGAGAGGAGAAGATTTTGGGAGCTGGAACAATAAGGATAGGCGAATTATGGAGCATGCTGGAGTGATTTTGGAGCAGTTTGGAGTTGAAAATTGAAGAGCCAGGTTGTTAGGCCTGAAGAATGAACTCTTGGGTAAGTTGCACTATATCAACAAGTGTTTGTTGTTGTTTTTGCTAGTGGTTTTCCTGGAAGTGAGTTCCCTTGAGTTCCCAACTGAGATATTCCTAGCTACCTATGCTAGAGAGACCCTAATAAATGAATGGGATGCCCAATGGACTGATAGTAGTGAAGGGGTACATTCCTTGGGTTGGGCAGGTTAAGAGGAAGAGAGTTAGAGGAATTTCAATATAGTTGTAGGACAAATCCAGTGGGTTGAAAGATATTGAGTTGTGAGGGGACTGCGAGAGGCACCCTTCTTTTGTGGATTCCTAGCCCCAGCTTGGGGGTGACTTGCTGTTGAGATTTGGAACAATGGGTCTATGGTTGGGTGGAACGTCCTTCATGTTAGATTTTCCTTATTTACAGAGCATTAGTGTTATTAGTGTTCTTTTACTTCATTACCATTAACATATATGGATAATGTATTGAGCAGTAACAACATAATTAACAAGAGACAAAAATAATACAAGAGATTTATCCTGGGTAAACCCCAAATGGGGGAAAAAACCCAACAACCTTTCTTAGATAGATTTCGTTCACAAAGCAAGTCCAAACAGATAAACCCTAGCACAAAGGCTAGCTCAACCAAGAATACCTCCATCACTGCAACAACAACACTATACCAAGATAACACACCTCCTCAAGGAGTAGCGCACAAGAGAGAGATGCCAAAAGACCAAACAAGAAGAAACCGATTCACTGCAGCAGTTGCATCACCTTCTCCAAAATTGTGCCTTGTTTCTGTATAGCTAAGAGAGTGTGAGTGAAAATGAACAAATGATCTAAGGTGCCTCCTTATTTATAATCTTCCTGTCCTTCTAGCTGGGCCGACTTGTCTTATGGGAAGGTGTCTTTTCATTATTCTTTATTCTTCTGGGCTAACTTCTCTTCTAGGTTATTTCAATATTTGTCCAATGGATCTCTTGCTTCTGGAATCTTCTTTGCATCTAAGAAAGGTCATCTAGGAGGGAAAGATCCTCCCGCAACTACCAAACATCAACACTCCCTCTTAGCTAGGGACGTATCTTTCACGATGTCTTCATCTAGTAGTCCATTGACTACTCTGCAATCAGCTGGTAGCACACAACTACCACAATGCCATCGATAGCTCGAATCATCTATCACGGTCTCTATAATCAAGTATCACTCAATTACTCACAATGTGAACTGTTAGTCTCCATGGCAATCAACTAGTAGCACATGGCTACTACAATGCCATCCAATAGAATACGACTATGTCGATCCATAGTAGTACACAACTACTATCTGGTGGTACATGACCACTCCAAGTAGCACACAACTACTATCTAGAGACACAATGTCTCTCTCCTGCAATCAACTGATATCTACACAAGCTACCACCATGCAGTCCAACAGTCTCCATGATTATGCAACAATAATCTAGTAGCACACAACTACTACAATGCCATCGACCATAGTTAGGATCCAAATGACTATACAACAATCAACTAGTAGCACACAACTACTACAATGCCATTAGCCATAGTCATCCGTATGACTATGCAACAATCAATTAGTAGCACAAAACTACTACAATGCCATCAACCATAATTATACCTATGATTATGTAGCAATCAACTAGTAACACACAACTACTACAATGACATCAACCATAATCATAGTCGATGTATCTATAACTATGCAACAATCAACTAGTAGCACATAGATACTACAATGCCATCAACCATAGTTATAGTCTCATCCAGTAGCATGAAGCTACTCCCATAGTCCTCAGGATTATGCTCCCATAGTCCTCACGACTATGCGTGTGATGTTTATTCTCTCATTAGGTCCAACAGTGCATTACCCCCTCAGTCTCCTCACATGATTGATCTAGGGAAACCTTGGCTAGAGGGGTTAGACGACATGAGAAGAAACAACGCACCTCCCTCTAAACGAGGGTGGACATTATGCATCATGCCAAGCTTGTCTCTAGAGCACCTTGAGTCTTTTCACTCCTAGTCAAATGGCTAATTGAGTGAATGTATCATTCTCCCTTGGTCAAATCAACATGACCTATCTGGGATAATGTCTTCCCGATGCTACTCATCTGTCCATTGCTTTAGACAAAAATTTGGTGAGAATGTCTGCAATTTGTGTACTGGAGCTTCACTACTCCCTTTTGCATCATGTCTTGGATGAAGTCCTTCAAGAAAATTTTGAAGCCACACTACTTCACAACTTGCAATACTAGCCACTATATACTATGCCTCTATTGTACTAAATGCCACTTATGTCTGTTTCCTACTCAACCATGAGATCATACTGATCCCAAACTGAAACAACATCCAGAAGTAGTCTTCTGATTCACTACACTCCCTGCCCAGTCAGAGTCTATATATCCCTGCAACTTCTCATCTCCATCCGAGGCATATCTCAATCCATATCCAATCGTACCATGTAGGTACCTCAACACATGTTTTGCTTCTATCCAATCTACATGTCTAGGTTCAACCATGTACTAACTCAAGGCATTTACTGCAAATCATATGTATGGCATGGTGTTAACTAGGTACATCAAGGATCCAATCAACTACCTATAAATCACCGGATCCACCAAATATGAAGATGAATCACTCAAGATCTTCAGATTTATTGTCATGGGTGTGGTCATGGACTTGCAATCCATCATTTTGAATCTCTGTAGGATCTCAACAATATATTTTCCTTGGCTAAGGAAAATCTCATATGATCTTTGCCACACCTCCAATCCTAAGAAATAATGCATCAGACCTAGATCCTTCATCTCTAACTCTGAAGTGATCTCCCTCTTGCACCCAACAATGAGCTTCTCATCTCCTGTCAAAAACAAGTCATCCACATATAGGATCAATGGGAAATCATTCCCAAGCTAATCAAGTAACTGTATGATATGGCATATCATGCCTTGGGTGTTTGTTTAGGCCCGTACAAAATCTTCTTCAATCTACAGACATGAGACTCCTTCTCAAGTATCTTGTGGCTACACTATGTACACTTCTTCTGGCTACTGGATCAAGTTTCTCGTCATAGAATCCTCAGACCATAAATCAGGCTTTGTACATCTCTATGCTGCCCTCTGTAGCATGCTTGATCTTGTAGATAAACTTGGAAGTCACTACTGACTTCCCTTCTTGTCTCGGAATCAAGGTAAAAGGTCCACATCCCAGTCCTTCTGAATGACTTCCTTCTCTGTCACTGAAATAAGGGAATCCTCCCAGGAGATCTCTTATCTCCTTGAAGCCTCTGAAGTTTCGATCTAGCCTCATGTCTGTTAGTCTTGGAGGATGTCTCTCCCTTCTGAATCTAAATCTGAGGAGGAATACTTTCTGAATGAAAGTCTCTAAGCAACTGGCTCTCTTTGAGATCAAGCTCTCTCTAAGTTTGCATGCTCCCTTTGAAGCTTGACTCCCTCTAAAGCTATATATTCTTCGGAGTCATATGTTCCCTTTGCATGTGTTGACCTCCTCTTCTCCTTCATTACATGGATGTGCACAACTCTATGTCTGGATAGTCTGCTTCATGTCTTAGCTAGAGACCATATAAAATGTTGCCTCCTGCAACGATCATTATAGCTCCCTCTCAGAGCTATTACATGTGACCTGCCTGGAACAAGAAACAAGAACAACAATATCTCCATGGTAACCTTCATGGAATTTACAAGATAACCTGCCTGAGACAGGGTCAATAACTAAGAACATCTCCTACAGGAGATCAATTTATCTTGTAAATAAGTGCATTATTAATATGAGCATTCATTTAATGGTAGTCGTACCAACAATAATCAAGTGTTTACTATACTATCAATAACTACAACACTAATAGAATTTAAAGACTGCAACAGTATAAAAATATCAAACCTAATATGCAAACCTGGAGTTTGGTTGTTGCTGACCCACTTGAGTTGTCTTCTATAGTTTCCTCGGTCATGTGCTTGGAAGCACTACTAACTAAAGGACATACTCTTCATCCTTTGACTTCTGCTCTTCAACATCTGCTACATGTGCATGGTACTTCTTCTTTCCCTTTTGATGTTTAAGAGGACATTGTGCGACATAATATCCCATCTCCTTGCAGTTGTAGCATCTGATATTTTACGCATCCTTCATGTGGCATAGTTTCTTAGGCTTCTCTGGGATGCCTTCTTCCCTTTACTTTCTCTTCTTCACTTGGGAAGCAAGTGCTTGATTGTCATCACCATTAGTCTTCTGTGATTTGGATATCGACCTGGATTCCTCTTGGGTGTAGTCTGCCCATAGCTTGTTGAACTTGGTAAATTTGCTTATGGCGCAAATCCCTTGAATAAATGGATCCCAAGAGGAGGGAAATCCATTGAGTGTAGCAGTCACGAGTTCAACGTCTTCTATTGGATCTCCAATGGCTGCTAACTGGTCCTTGATTTGTGAGATCCTCATGAAATAGTCGGCTACTTCTTCTGATTTGTTCATGGTCACATTTCTAAGTTGTTTTCATAGAGTGAGCTTTCAATTGGTATTCTTACTTTCATAAAGTCTGGTTAGGGCATCAAACATTTCCTTTAGTGTCTTCAGTTTTGATACATTAGGTATAAGATGATCCTTTATTGAGTCTATCAAGATCCTCTTTGATCCAGATTTAGGAGGGGAACAAACTGATTAACAAAATGAATACAATAAACAGAGAGATAGGAAGAATAACACAAATATCCAGTGAACAATATCTTCTATTGAATAATGAAATAGGCTGAAACTGTAAAACTGTAGGATTGAAACTTGCTCGAATGGTGGTAGTTATCTCTGAGAAGAGATGTGGCTGCTACGCGCATCTGTCTGAGCAAAATCGATTACAATGAGGCTCTAGAGGCCCTTTTCATATTACTCATGAATGCTAAAGCCCTAGACATCCAAAAACCTAACCCTAGAAGGTGAAATGCCAAAAGTCATGTGGGCCCTATGGGTAAGTTGGTGTAATTTGGTACATCAACTTCCTAGGGTTGTAACGTTTGCATATGACCTCCGTTTTAGGCGTGTGATATCCCGTTGGAAAGGTATTTCAGAGAGCTACACATTCTGTCGTTAGACTTTGAATCTATTTATATTCTAAATGTGGCGAGTAAAAAAAACAACGTTTAGGGCCCCAAAACAACCCTGAAAGTACAACAAGATGTGATGACATGAAAACTACAAAATAAGCTAGTTGGATTAGGTGAGAGGCCACCTGTATCTCCCTAGAGAATGTGTGGGCCTTCAGACAGCCCCAAAAGTGTAGAACTCACAATTATAAGACAGTACAGAAGGACGTGCTGAACAAAAATGGACACGAGGAGCCAGTTGGAATAGGTGGGTGGCCACCAATATCCACCTGGATCAATCCTCCCCCCTTAGGAAGCAATGGTCTCCATTGCATTGAGTCCTCCCATCAAGTTAGGAAACTTCTGCTAGATTTGTCCCTGGGTGAGCCACTTTCCTTGGTGTAGGAGTTTCCCTGCCTTGACAAACCGATAAAGCTGGATCCACTGCCAGCGAGTGCCCTTGACCTGTGTGTCCACTATCTGATTGGTGGATGCTTGTTCCATGCAGTCAGGGTTGAGCTCTATGGGTGTCAGCTGTTCTACGATCTCAGAGGTGTCCAATATCGGTGGAAAATATGGCCAAAGGAGGTCCACATTGAATACTAGATGCAGACCAAGGAAGGGTGGAGTGTTGATCTCAAAATAATTTCTACCCACAACCTTGGTGATAGTGTAAGGCCCATAACGAAGTGGGTGAAGCTTCCGATGGGGCTCGGTGAGACGCTCCTTTTGCAAATGTAACTAGACTTTGTCGCCAACCTAAAACCAGTGTGGTACCATGTGTTGATCATGGCGCTGCTTGTACTTAGCATTGGATTTCTACAAAATCTCCTGAACCTGTTGGCGGATGTGCTGAATCCACTCAATGAATCTAGTGGCTTTGTCAATTGCAGACTGATGAAGGGAAGAGCTTGTCTGTGCGGTGGCAAGAAGAAGTGCAACATTAATTAGTACCAAGGGTTGGAATCCCAGACCCACCTGAAATGGGCTATGGTCAGTGGAACTATGGAGAGCCCTATTGTAACTATGTTGGACATATGGGAGACTCTCATCCCATGTACGGGGATGCTTAGAATTGTACATGCGCAGGATGTGCACAATCATCCGATTGACGACCTCGGTTTGGCCATCGGTTTGGGGGTGGAAAGCAGTGGATTTTGTGAGCTTGGTGTCCAATAGAGACCAGAGACTTGACAAAAAGGTGTTGAGGAACCTGTTGTCTCGGTCGGAGATGATGGTCTGTGGTATCCCAAAGTGGACCCAATCTCGTTCGAAGAAGAGCTTGGCAGTATCTGCCACTATGGCATTCTTCTTACAGGCTGTGAGGATGGCCATCTTCGAAAACCGATCAATGACCACAAACACACAGTCATTTATGTGCTTGGTGGACAACAAACCAGACATGTTATCCATTGAGATGAATTCCCATGGCTTCTCGAGAATAGGAAGAGGGGTGTATAAGCCTTGCTTCTTGATGGCTGACTTGGCAATGGCGCAGACAATATAGGATCTGATATAATTGCTGACGTCCTGTCGAAGTTTTGGCCAATAAAAATGTTTTTGAAGAATGAACGCAGCTTTCTCTACGCCAAAATGTTCTGCCACCCGACTGTAGTGGGCTTCCCAAATCAACTTTGCAGACTTGCTTGTAGGAACACAGAGATGGCCCACGTGGCATAAGAGTTTGTCCTAAATGTGAAAATCAGTGGCAGTGGTGCCTGTACCCAAGAGATGATATATGGTGGCGAAGTCTGGATCTTGCTGATAAAGTTGGGGCCACTCTGATGTTTCATGTCCATAGGAATGGAGCACAGTGGTGAGTGCATCCACAGGAGGCCGACTAAGGCAGTCAACGACACGATTGGAAATACCTGTCTTATACTTGATGTTGAGATGGAATTGCTACAGGTAGGTGGACCACTTTTGATGGTGGTCGTTCTAAAATTTCCCCTGTGTCTGTATGAACTGCATAGGCTTGTGATCAGTGTGTATGATCGTCTCTTTCCCCAAAATGTAATTTTTCCATTGGCGATAGGCTTGGACAATGGAATACATTTCCTTGTCATAGGTGGGGTATTTCCGAATAGTATCAGAGAGTGTCTCACTATGGTATGCCACAGGATGCCTGTGCTGAGTGAGAACTGTGGCCACAATATAGTCAGATGCATTAGTCTCTGATCCAGGTGGATATCGGTGGCCACCCACCTTTTCCAACTGGCTCAAAACAATTTTCTGGCAATTTTGGCAATTTACTATTTTTAGCAGTTTTTAACTTCCGGGGCCATTTTGAGGGCATAAATGAAGGTTTTTGGGGATCGAGTTTCTCAATGATAGTCAAGGGCATGATTGAGCCCCCAAAATGAATCTCCTCGATGATACCTTTCCAATGGGCTATCATACTTCTAAAACGAAGATCGTATGCAAAAGTTACGACCCTGAGAAGTTGATGTTCTAACTTACCCAAACGAGGCCCACATGACTTTTGGCGCTTCATCTCCTAGGGTTAGGTTTTTGGATGTCTAGGTTTTTTGGCATTCCTGTTTATTGTAAAAATGCCTTCAGAGCCTCATTGTAATCATCTTCTTGCGAATGCCAGTAGCTGTCACATCTCTTCTAAGAGATAAGCTGCCACCATTCTAGTGAGTCTTTCACTCTGTATTTTTACAGTCTCTGTACATTTCTTTCATTAATAGAAATCATGTATTATTGTATCTTTGTGTTTATGGTTGCATCTCTGATACATTTCTGCTATATTATTGGATATCCGCGATATCTCTGTACATTTCTTTATTATATCTCTGCTCTCATTTCGTGCCGAAAATAATTCAGATCAGTTTCAATATTGAATGGTTGTTGTAGATCGAGCAAGGAGAGTATTGGAGCTCAACACAAGCAATGTTTCAGGTCATCGAATTCTCGTTGTTTCTCCTTCCCCAACAAGAAATTGTACCTACCACCACCCTTGGTCACCTAATTGAGGGCCCATGCAATATGGGAGAATCCCAACACGAACCGTGCGTAGAAATTGGTTAGTCCCAAGAAGTTCTGAAGCTCGATCAGTGTGGCCGGGGCTGGCCAGTCACAGATGACTTGGATATTAGCCGGATAAACATGTAACCCATGCTCATCAACAATTTATCCCAGGTATTGGACCTTTTTCATGACAAAAGAGCATTTTTTCAAGTTGGCATAAAGCTTGTGCTGCCGCAGAGTGCTCAAAACCTGTTGAATATGTCGCATGTGCTCCTCCCACATTCTGCTAAATATGAGGATGTGATCCAAATATAATACCACAAAGGAGTTGGTGAAGGGTCTTAATACATCATCCATCAACCTCATGGAAGTGGTTGGTGCATTTTTTAAGACAAAGGGCATGACTAGCCATTTGTAGAGACCTTCTTTAGACTTGAAGGTTGTCTTCCAGACATCAGTTGGTTCGATGGGAACCTGGTGGTAGCCAGACTTCAGTTCAATCTTACTGAAGAAATTCCCCCCCTCGATTCGGTAAAGAAGGTCATCAATCCTGGGAATGGGTAGCGGTTCCTGACTATGATTTTGTTTAAGGCTCTGTAATCAATGCAGAGTTGCCAAGTCTCGTCCTTCTTCTGCACCAGTAGAATCAGGCTTCCGCAAGGGGATGAGTTGGGTTTGATGTGCCCCTTTTGAAGAATCTCTTGGATCTGATGCCTAATTTCATCATTCTCCATCGACGAGCGCCGATAGACTGGTCCATTAGGTAGAGGTGCGCTGAGGGTCAGATCAATTGGATGCTTGACTTGGCAATGTGTCAGTACCCTTGTAGGTGAGGCGAAGATGTCTTTGTATTCTTCCATGATGTTGTCCACTTGCTTCTGCTACAAAGAGAGGCATTGTGTAGAGGCTATGGATGTGGTGGCAACCTTCTGTTGACTGTGAGCACGTATCACAACGAAGATGAACTTTTCGGTCTATGAAATGACCTTACTGCATTGCTTAGTAGAGATTAAATAAATAACAGTAGGCGGTGCCACCTATGGGATCCTGTACAATTGTCTACCCAAAGTAATAATAGCACTGCGAGGTCTAGACTGATACACATCATGACGCTTCCACAAATATGGTTGTCCTGAAATAACATCACAAACTTCAAGGGCAGCAATATCACATAGTACCTCATCTTTGAAAGGCTTGATGTTGTAGGACAAACGACATTGTTGGCTGACACAAAGATCTCTTCTTTGACGAAGCCAATCGATGGTGTAGGGATGCAGGTGTGGTGTCATTGGCAGGTCCAGCTGCTTGACGACCTCTACTGAAATTAGGTTCTTCTGACAACCATTGTTGACAATGAAATGAATTGGAGCCCCCTTGATCCACATTTGCGAGTGAAAGAGACATTCCCCTTCCTCTGGTTCTTCTGTTTTGCTTGGCCGAACTTTGGTGATAGCGACTGTGGAACTGGGTTCAACATCGATAATCCGCTTCCCTCCTTCAGGAATTGACTCAGAATCAGAATCGACCTCTGACTCATAAGACTTCAGCTCGACCACGAGAGACTTCTTAGAGCGACATTCCTCGGTGTGGTGCCAAGGACTTTTATGGTACTCACACCATTTTCCCATGTCCTTCTTCGTCTTCTCGTTGCCATTCTTGTGTTGCGGCTTGGACAGATTGTCCCGAGGGAGGCCATCTCAACTTGGTCCCTTGCTATATGGGTTGGGGTTTCCTTTTCCCTGCGTCGGTTGTGAGGGGTTTGTAGATCCAAACTCTCACCTTTTCTGCTTAAATTTCTGCTTGATCTTTACAACGTATCTATAAGTCATGCCCAATGAGGCTATGTCCAGGAACTCCATTTATGTTTGAATATATCTATGCAAACAACCTCGGTATTTGAGCACCAAATGACGCTCATAATATTTGATACCCAATTTGGTGCGTAGGTTATGGAAAATATTGGCGAAGTCTGGTACTGTCTGGTCCCTTTCTTGACGTAGGGTGGTCCATCTGGTGTATTAGTCCTTGTAGCTTCCAACAGGGTAGTATTGTTATTTAATGGCGTTTTGGAAGGAATCCCATGTAGGGGCCACCACCAAAATTGTCGATTCCTCCACATCCCTTTGCTCAAAATAAGTATTCCACCATTTTTTAACACGTGAAACAACTTTGAGGAGTGCAAAAGTGTTCTTTTCCCTATTGGAAAAATTGTGGACCGAAAAATATCTTTCGAGCAGATTCAACCATTTATCTACAACATTCACATATATCAGTCCTTCAAATAATGGAATATCAAAATTTACCTGTACCTTGAAGGGGGTTGCATGGCTGCTTGATGAAGATGCTTCTCCCATGGGCAACCGTTGAAGGATATGCACGAAGTTGTCCATCATTTCGTTCCTTTGTCGCATGAGGGCTTCCTCGAGCAACATTTTAATAGGATCCCCTGCTCCATCATATTTATTTTCGGCTCCCATGGGTTGTTATCGGGCTTGACGTGACCAATTTGGTAATGGATCGATTGGTTTGAGTCCCGACTTCTTGTACCCACAACTTGTAGGGGATATGCACGAAGAAAAATAAATGAAGAGCAAACAACTCTGATACCACTGATCCAGATTTAGGAGTGGAATGAACTTATTAACAGACTGAATACAATAAACACATAGATAGGAAGAATAACACAAATATCCAGTGAACAATATCTTCTATTAAATAATGAAATAGGCTGAAATTGTAAAATTGCAGAACTGAAACTTGCTCGAATGGTGGTTGCTATCTCTGAGAAGAGATGTGGTTGCTACGCGCATTCGTCTGAGCAGAATCGATTACAATGAGGCTCAAGAGGCCCTTTTCATATTACTCATGAATGTCAAAACCCTAGACATCCAAAAACCTAACCCTAGAAGGTGAAATGCCAAAAGTCATGTGGGCCATATGGGTAAGTTGGTGTAATTTGGTACCTCAACTTCCTAGGGTCGTAACTTTTGCATACGACCTCCGTTTTAGGCGCGTGAGAGCATGTTGGAAAGGTATTTCAGAGAACTACACATTCCGTCATCAGATTTAGACTTCGTCTACAATTTGGCTATGGCGAGTTGAAAAAACAACGTTTAGGGCCCCAAAACAACCCTGAAAGTACAACAAGATGTGTTGACATGAAAACATACAAAATAAGCCAGTTGGATTAGGTGAGAGGCCACCCGTATCCCCCTGGAGAATGTGTGGGGCTTCAAACATCCCTAGAAGTGTAGAACTCACAATTATAAGGCGATACAGAAGGACGTGACGAACAGAAACAAACACGAGGAGCCAGTTGGAATAGGTGGGTGGCCACCAATATCCACCTGGATCACTCTTGGCCTTGGCTTCATTCTTCCTAAACTTTTCTTTGGTGTCTTCTTCTTCTGGTTCTGGAAGCATCTGCTTGATATGATCCAACAATGCATTCTCTTCTAGAATGAGTAGAACTTTGTGCTTCCAGTATCTGAAGTTATCTTCTCCATCCAATCTATCTTCAACTCTCATGCTACTTGACATTTTTCGCTGGTAGAAACCCTAGCACTGAAAAACCTCAATTTGACGAACTTCACCAAACTGCACGCTAATGGTTTTAGGGGGTGCACTAGGTTAGGGTGCACTACTCTGTGAAGGAATTATCTGCAACGACCTTGGGATAGTACTCAATGATCTTGACAAAGTATTGCAAGTGCAAGGTGCTGCTGTAGCGATCTTCCTTTCAGTGGTCAAACTTTTTTGAAGGTAACCAACTATGATCCTATGTTAGATTTTCCTTATTTATAGAACATTAGTGTTATTAGTGTTCTTTTACTTCATTACCACACACACACACACACACACACACACACACACACATATATATATATATATCATGTATTGAGCAGTAGCAACATAAATATGAGACAAAAAGAACACAAGAGATTTATCCTGGGTAAACCCCAAAAGGGGGAAAAAAACCAACAACCTTTCTTAGATAGATTCCGTTCACAAAGCAAGTACAAATAGATAAACCCTAGCACAAAGGCTAGCTCAACCATAAATACCTCCATAGCTGCAACAACAACACTATACCAAGATAACGCACCTCTTCAAGGAGTAGCGCACAAGAGAGAGATACCAAAAGACTAAACAAGAAGAAACCGAGTCACTGCAGTAGCTGCATCACCTTCTCTAAACTTGCTCCTTGTTTATGTGTAGCTGAGAGAGTGTGAGTGAAAATGAACAAATGAGCTAAGGTGCCTCGTTATTTATAGTCTTCTTGTCCTTCTAGTTGGGCCAACTTCTCTTTTGGGAAGGTGTCTTTTCATTATTCTTTATTCTTCTGGGCCGATTTCTCTTCTAGGTTATTTCAATATTTGTCCAATGGATCTCTTGCTTCCGGGATCTTCTCCATATCTAAGAAAGGTAATCTAGGAGGGAAAGATCCTCCCGCAACTACCAAACTTCAACACTTCCCAAGCAACTGGTTTCACAAACGTTTTATAAAAGATAAGTGTTTATCTATTTGCTGAGTTATTCCATGAATTTATTTGTTGTGCTTAACTCTGTATATGTGAATGGTTAATTGTTGTCGTGAATGAGTTATTAGCTGCACTCATGGTCATTTAGAGTGTTGTAGATGCATTTAATTATGGGTATCATAAATTAGTTGAATATGTGTTTTTAATTGTAGTTGGTAAGCTACAGGATTTGATTAGCAAAATAAATTTCCTTTTTATGTGTTTTTCTGCAAGTAATGTTCCCTAGTTGAGTTGGGGAACGTTACAGAATGGTATCAGAGCTCAAGGTTAAACATTGAGCTTGTATGGACTAGGAGCTAGCATGAATTGAGCATATTTGTGGTTGCATATTTCATCATGTGACGAATATGGGGGAAAAATGGCGAACCAAAGTGAAATCCCCAAATTTTGAGCAGATTTCAAGTTTGAGTGCTTCGGAACAATTGAAGAAGGTAATTCATGATGTCAAGTTGCAGGTTGGAGAGTCGATTTTGGACTAGAGGGTCAAAATCCTATGAGTTTCATGACGGTCGTGAAGTTTAGTAATCAACGACCTTGATTAATTCAACCTAGAGAATCATCAGTCAAGATTCAAATGCAGAAGATTGAAACAAGACATTCCCAAAAGATCTTCTGGAAGAAGGTTTTAGAAGGACTTCGAGTCGGCAGGAGATTGATTATGAAGGAAGGAGTCCGATGACATGAGCCTGAAATAACAAGAGTCGTTAGATCGGCCAAATCTTTTCCCACTCGTTGGATTTGTGGGAGGTGTTTCGGGAGAGATCGTTCTGAAGGTTGGGCATGTTTTGACATTCGATAAAGTCAGTCCAACTAGGTAACCAGTGCACAATTTTGGGAGCCCAAGATGATCGTGGTCATTAAGCAGCACGATTGTTGACCGTCCGATCTATCAGATGAGCATGTTTCCTTAGAAGGGCCGAGGGTGAAGGAGAATGCCACATAAGATGCCATGTTAGCGTGCCATGTTAGAGGCCATGTTAGTAAGGGTGGGCGATTTAGTATGTACCACATAGCATTAAGATGCAAGTCTTCAAAAAAAGAGATAATTTTGATGGTTTGGGAATGATGGTTTCCGATAAGTCTTCAGAAGGAGGCTGTCGAAAGGTTCGTTCAGGGAGAGTACTTCCAATAGGTGAATCCGATAGAATGAGCCTGATAGGCTATCAAAGTTCAGTCTTCAAAAATGTCAGTAAGCAAGGAAAATCCCTATTTCTGATGAGATTGATCCAATAGTTTTTTGGATCGTAGGTTTCGAAGGGATCCGCGTATCAAACCACTTGGGGTTTCTGATGGGAAGAGTATGAGAAAGAGCTTATGACAGGCTTGCAAAGGTCTAGCTACAACTTGGCAAGGTCAGGAAGATCAAAAATTGGTATCAATCATGATTTTGAGATCAACGGTTTCTACAATAGTAAATTAGTGAATTTTTCCATGAAAAGTTCCAATTTTTGAAGGTCTTCATCTTCCAGGGCATTTTTGAGGGCCTAAACAATGTTTTTAGAAAATAATTTTGTATAAAACTGTGCGTCCTTCGAAGATACATAGATTTTTATTCTATAATGATAGAGCTAAGAGAGAGATTTCCAACAAGCTAAACTGTTCACCAAATAAAGCTTGTATGAGGGAGTTACGACCAAAATGGTCAAGGTTAAAAATTAGTACCAAATTTCTTTTAGAGGGCATAACTCTTAGCTTGGGAGTTAGTTTAGGGCCCAGGATAAGTCTATGGAAAGCTCATGGACTATAGAATTTATCCATGGAGCCATATTTGACTTCTGGGTATCTAAAAAAGTCCTGGTATAGAAGGAGTACACCTGTAACATGCAAGGTTGAAAAAGAGAAAATGATCCAAACTTTTGAAGACCATAACTTTCTGCTCGGAACTCAGAATTAGGAAAATAAATAGTCGATGGAAAGGTCTTAGGGAGGAGAATCCATCTATTAACCTAGAAAATTATTTTGAGTAGAAAATGTTGTAGTTAAATCAAAAGAAGATGACTAGTTGCAGTAAAGGGTAGAAAAAATTATGATTTTCTTTTCCAAATTGTGTATGTATTTATTTTCATCTAATAGAAATTGTTTGCATGCAATTTTTCTGTAGAATTAGAGGTTCAGAGAAGTAGTTTGGTTTCTATATGAGAACCACAACATTGGAAGATGCCCAAGGGTCCTACAACCATGAGGAATAATTCCGAGGTTTGCATGTTAGCATGGGGAATGTTGAGACTGAGCCCAATGGAAGACGGGATAGGCAAGAGACAGTAACTATGAGAAGCCTGCTAAGAGAAGTGCAGAGCTATAGAGATGATAATGAAAAGATTATGGAGGATTAGGAAGAGATACTCTATAGCTTGAAAATGTTGTAGAAGCAATCTAACAAGGACCCTGGCACAAGCCCGAAGCTAGTGCTAGACAAGTGACAACATCCAAATCCCACAGCAGGAGGGATGGGCATGGGAATGAAAACCATCAAGGAGTATGAGTATGTGCCATAATTCTCCAGAGTAATACAATAGGAGATCTCATGCTAGTTTAGGGCCAAGGAGTAGCCCAAGTGTGTCCCCTATTAAGAGGCAGAGGAGAACGCCTGAGGGAGGCATCTTGCAAGGTGAGCTCAAGAAGATCAATCCACCAACTTTCAATGGTGAGCACAAGAAGGGAGAAGAGGTCGAGGCCTCACTATTGGAAATGAAGAAATATTTTCAGCTGCATGATTACCCCTCCAGGGTAGAGACAAGAATTGCAACCTACCACTTGCAGGGAAAGGAAACCATGTGGTGGGATCAACTAAAGCAAGCCGAGCACCTTGATGAGAAGAGGGTCTCATGGAGGCAGTTCAAAGGATATTTCCAAGAGAAATATTTGTCTGAGCATTAGTATGAGAAGAAGATGAAAGAGTTCTTTGAGCTCAAGTTGAGAAGCATGACAGTGGATGAATTTGAGAAGAGGTTCTTTGAATTGTTGAAGTATGTTGACTTCATTAAGGATGGAAAAGTCAAACCAAAGGTTTCTTAGTGGGTTACCCTCCTTCTATAGTGACAAGATACAATATGATAACCCAGGACTTTGGAGGAGACCATAAGGAGAGCGAGGCATCTCTATGAATAGAGTAGAGGGAGGCTAGTCTTTCAAAATACTTGGAATGACAAGATGAAAGGAAAGGGGGAGAAAAGGAAGAAAGGTTTTAAGCCACCATTTTTCAATAATAACTCTCAAGCAAATCAACAAGGCTAGACAATCCAAAATGAACACAATACAACATATTGTTTTGGGAAAAGGCCAAGGAAACAACCTATACAATGTTGGGGATGTGAAGGGAATCACTTGTATAAGGAATGCCCTCACAAAGGAGAAAGAATGAGGACGGTCGACAATACATTCAAGAGGATGAAACAGTGGAAGATATGGGAGGAAGAATACCAAGGATTTATGCAACCTTGGAAAACAAGCAAGCATAGTATCAATCCCCCATGATTGAAGTGGAAGATAAGATTGATAACCAACCCATAGCAATTTTAATTGATTTTGGAGATAGCCATAGTTACATAAACTCTAACATTATTGAAGGATTTCACTTGAAAATGAGTAAGCATAAGAAATATTGGTTAGTTTAGTTAGCCACAAGGGCTAAGAGGAAGATCAATAAGTTGGTTAAAGATTGTCCGATAGACATGAATGAACTTAACATAAAGGTAGATGTGAACATTATACCTTTGGGTTCACATGACTATCTAATTGACATGTATTGGTTGGAAAAACACCATGTTGTCCTAGACTGTTACAACAAGACAATAAATTGTCTTGATGAGAAAGGGCTACAAGGCAAGATTCAAGGCATTCTGAGAGATGTATTTGTTAGAGAAATTTCAGCCATGCAGCTGAAAAAGAGTTTCAGGAAAGGATGTCAAATTTTTGCAGCCCACATGGAAGAGGCAACTAGTGATAAAGTGGCAAGTCTTGAAGACTATCCAGTCTTAAAAGATTTTGAAGGTGTTTTTGAGGAGATTCCAGGATTTCCACTAAAGAGAGAAATCGATTTGTCTATTGATTTGGTGCCATGAGCTACCCCAATGTCCAGGACACCTTACATGATGGACACACCAGAATTGAAAGAGTTGAAAATACAACTAGAAGAACTTTTGAAGAAGGGGTATATATGCCCAAGCATGTCACCTTGGGGAGCCCCAATTCTTTTTTTAAAGAAGAAGGATGGAACATTAAGGTTATGTTTTGATTTTAGACAACTAAATAAGGTCACTATAAAGAACAAATATCCCTTGCCAAGGATTGATGATTTTTTTGATTAGCTGAAAGGTGGAAGAATATTTTCCAAGATTAACTCGAGATCGTGCCATCATCAAGTGAGGATAAAAGAAGAAGATATTAGCAATAAACCATTCAGAACAAGGTATGGGCATCATGAATTCATGGTAGTTCCATTTGGACTATCAAATGCCCCAGTTGTTTTTATGTGTCTCATGAATGGAGTGTTCAGGGAGTACTTGGACAAGTTTGTAATTGTTTTCTTAGATGATATTCTCATCTACTCTAAGTTTGAAGAGGAGCATTAGGAGAATCTAAGAATGGTGCTAAAGGTTTTAAGGGAGCATAAATTGTATGTCAAGATAATTAAGTGCATCTTTTATCAAAATAAGATCCATTACTTGGGGCATATTATTTCAACATATGGGATAACAATTGATCCCGAGAAGATAGAGGCCATTAGAGGATGGCCAGTGCCAATAAATGTGCCAGAGGTTAGATCATTTATGGGTCTCGCAAGTTATTATTGAAGGTTCATAAATGGGTTTTCAAAGATTGCTAGACCAATCACTTCTTTGCAAAAGAAGGGAGTGGAGTTTGAATGGCCACCAAAATGTGAAGAAAGTTTCCAGCAATTGAAAAACATTTTGATAAGTGCGCCCATATTAAACATTGCAGATCTAGATGAAGACTTTGTAGTGTGCATGGATGCATGCAAGGAAGGGCTCAGTGGAGTTCTCAATAAAAAAGATCTTGTGGTACGTTATGAGTCCCGAAAATTAAAAGAGCACGAGAGAAATTATGCAACACATGATCTAGAATTAGCAACAATTGTACATGCATTAAAAATGTAGAGGCATTACCTCATGGGGAGGAGATTTGAGCTAAGAACAAACCACTGTGGTCTGAAACATTTATTTGGACAACCAATATTAAATTCTAGGCAAACTGGGTGGCTGGAATTTCTTAGTGAGTATGAATTCGAAATTAAACATATCAAAGACAAAGAAAATCAAATGGCTGAAGCACTCAACATAAGATCTCATGAAGTGCATATTTCAACCATCATCATGTACACGACATATTTCAAAGATAAAATTCTTGACACAACAAATTCAGATAAACTTTATCTGCAAAAAAAGGAAAACTTACAACAAGGCAATTTACAACAGAAATTTAAAATTATGAATTAAAAGAGGATGGAATCCTCTTGTACATAGGCAAGGTGTATGTGCTAAATTCCATGGAGATGAAAAATATAGTGTTGAGGCAAAAGAACAATGTGCCATATGCTGGGCACCTAAGATACCAGAAATCCATTACAACTGTAAGGAGCCAATACTTTTTCCTGAGAATGAAGAAAGAAGTGGTTGTCTACATAGCTCGGTGTCTAGAGTGCCAAAAGGTGAAAACAAAGCACATACATCCAACAGGATTGCCACAACCATTGCCTATTCCAGAATGGAAGTGGGAAGTGGTTATAGTAGATTTTGTTACAAAGATGCCCAGAACAATGAAGCAACATGATTCCATCATGGTGGTGGTGGACAAATTGACTAAGACAACACATTTTATTCATGTGAAGACAACACAGAAGGAAACAAACATTCCAGAGAATTACATGAAGGAAGTTTCCAGGCTACATGGAGTGCCTAAGGCAATACTTTTAGATAGAGATTCCAAGTTTACGTATAGATTTTGGCAAGGTTTGTTCAAAGGATTTGAGACAAATCTAAATCTTCGTACAATGTATCACCCAAAGTTAGATGGGTAAACAAAGAGGACCAATAGGATAATTGAAGACATTCTCAAAATGTGTGTGATGGATCAACCATCAAAATGGGAAGACTGTATCCACTTAGTGGAGTTTTCTTATAATAATGTGTATCAATCCTCATTAAAAATGAGTCCATTTGAATATTTTTATGGAAGAAAATGTAACACACCAGTGAGTTGGGATAACCCACCAGATAGAGCCATCATTGGGCCAGATTTGTTAAAGGAAATGGAAGAGAAGATGACAAGGATCAGGCAAAATTTAAAGGTTGTCCAAGATAGGCAGAAGAGTTATGCAGACAAGAACATATTTTTTAGATTTTTTAAAGTGGGGGAACATGTTCGATAATATTGGGTTGTTGCTCGAAGTTGGCAACAATATATGGTGGGACTTTTGAAATATTAGAAAATATAGGGCCGATTTCATACATCCTAGCATTTCCTGCATCCATGACAGTGCATAATGTATTTCATGTGTCATTATTAAAGAAATATGTGCCCGATGCTAACCACATAATTGATTAGACTGTGATCCAGGTGGAGCATGAAGGGGATTTCCGGGTGGAACCAATACACATCATGGACCAGAAAGTCAAAGTACTCAACAACAAATCCATAGGGATGATAAAGGTTCAATGGACCTACTACATTCCTGAAGATGACACATGGGAGCATGAAGAAAACATGCAAGAATAATACCCTTAAAGTTTTGCCAATTTTGAAGAAAATAAAAGCTGAAAGTGCAAGACTCCATTTTTTGGCAACTAGTTACCAGAACCACATCTCATAAATTCTTGGTTGCCTATGCTGATAGCCTTGATAAGAGAATGGTGCAACCCGATGGAATGAAGGCAGTGAAGGGGGCACATTCCTTGGGTCAACAGGTTGAGAAGAACACGAGATTATGGTTGGGATTGTTGTTGGAGGGTAAATATTGCATAATTTTATTCTATTTTTCTAAGTATTGTGATGTAAATATATATATGCATTTAAGCATGGTGTGGTGCATCGGATACGATGTAAAATTTTAGGGGAGGGGGAATGTAACATCCCCACTATAATCCGTTGTTTAATTAAATGCATAATGTAGATATAAATGTGGCTATGGCCAAGCAATGTAAGTGCGAAATGTATTTCCTAAATTGTAAATAATATAATTTAATACCAACTACTGGGATATGGATAGAGATTGGGGCCGATTAATCCACAAGAGAGGGGGAATGCCTAAAGAGTGCCTAAGAGGGGTCCAAAGGGAAATAGTTTATGGGTATTATTTCAAATCCAAATTTCTGAATTTTGTTATCATTTTGGGGAAACATTTTATTTTCTGGTTGAGTGTATGAGAGCCCAATCATTGAATATCTGTCATAGAGTGGGTGTGAGATTCACATACCATAGTTGTTGGAGAACACGGGGTTGATGTACAATCAACATTGGGCAGAGTGACTAGTCAACTCTCTTGGGGAAAGAGAGGAAATTCGTATGGGTAGTAACAGGCAGTTTTAGACATTCATCTTTACATGAACAAAATTTAGAGAAGAGAGGAGAAGAGCTTGGGAGATGGAACAACAAGGCTGGGCGAATTCAGGAGTGATTTTGGAGCATTTTGGAGTTGGAAATTGAAGATCAAGGTTGTTAGGCTTGAAGAGTGAACTCCTAGGTGGGTTGAACTGTATCAACAAATGTTTGTTGTTGTTTTTGCTGGTGGTTTTCCTGGTAGGTAGTTCCCTTGAGTTCCCAACTGAGAGATTCCTAGCTACCTATGCCAAATACACCCCAATAAATGAATGGGCACCCAATGGACTGAAAGAAGTGAAGGGGTACATTCCTTGGGTTGGGTAGGTCAAGAGGAATATAGTTGGAGGAAATTTAGGATAGTTGTTGGAGAAATCCAGTAGGTTGCGTGATATTGAGTCGTGAGAGGACTATGAGAGGCACCCTTCTTTTGCGGATTCCTAGCCCTAGCTCAAGGGTGAATTGCTGTTGAGATTTGGAACAACAGGTCTATGGTTGGGTGGAATGTCCTTCCCAAGCAGCTGGTTGCACAAACGTTTTATAAAAGATAAGTGTCTGTCTGTTTGCTGAGTTATTCCATGAATTTATTTGTTGTGCTTAACTCTGTATATGTGAATGGTTAATTGTTGTTGTTAATGCGTTATTAGTTGCAATCATGTTCATTTAGAGTGTTGTAGATGTATTGATTATGGGTATCACAAATTAGTTGCATATGTGTTT
This sequence comes from Picea engelmannii, assembly GCA_009831015.1. Lineage (NCBI taxonomy): Eukaryota > Viridiplantae > Streptophyta > Pinopsida > Pinales > Pinaceae > Picea > Picea engelmannii. The sequence goes on from ML776942.1 coordinate 102,685, forward strand.
TAAATTGTAGCTGGTAAGCTACAAAATTTTGATTAGTAAAATAAATTTTGTTTATATGTGTTTTTCCGCAAGTAATGTTCTCTGGTTGAGCTAGGGAATGTTACAAGATTTTAAGACAAATATGTATTGCACTAGATACTAAATCAACCACAAGATCATACCTTGTACAATGACGCTTTTAAACTAGAGGTGAGGGTCTAATCAGTTATGGAAACTACTAGGAGTGAAGGTCTCGACTAGCGGAGCTTAGAGGTTTTTTTCTCCATTATCAACATAGCAAATGACCCAAAACCAAGGAAAAAAGGAAGTGATAGTGCATGGGACCGTGGAGTAAATGCTCACGTCCTCGTGCCTTCAATGCATGGCTAGCTCACTCACGTCACCAACTCAACAAACCATTATGATGCATGCCAAGTCAACAATCCACCCAACATATATAACCCTTATATCATTCGAACTTTCCAGTATGTCAAATCAAATGCATTAACTTGCTCTCATATAATTATCAATATTGGAATCAACGCGATTTTATACCATATACAAAACATATGAATTCAAATAAGGTCATATAATATGTATAACCATCACCCAATGCGAATCAAATCTATGAATAGGTTATATCATGTATAGATTATATGTTGAAAGTATTCATAACTCAAATTTTGAACAATGTTGCTTCAACAAATATGCCTCCTTTATACATTGTGATGAAAGTATATGTATTACTGATATATATGAGTAATCAAACCATGTGAAACCCTTTTTGAATAATGAAACCAAGTGCTGGCAATTTGGTTGTCATTGATGTCAACCTTGATAAATAGGTGAAGTCTCATTGATTGATTGGTTTGAGAAGCATTGTCAATATTGGACATAATGTTATGAAGGTGAATTGAATGTCAAGCATTGTCAATATTGGACATAATGTTATGAAGGTGACTTGAATGTCAAGCATTGTCAATATTGGACATAAGGTTATGAAGGTGACTTGAATATCAGTAGAAAGAAAATATTGACTAATATATTGTATGAGCTTGATACACTCATCCTATATTGTATAAGGTTGAGATTGTGTCATTAACATCCATGCACAAAAGAAGAAATTGTGAAGAAATTGTTCAGATAAAAAGAGTAAATGGATAATCCAATATGGATCCATACAGATCACAAATAAAGAAGTTAATAAGACATGGTTCATTAAAAGTGATTTAGAAAATCTCATTTGAAGAAGAGTCCAGAGATGAGACATAATGCCAATGGTGGATGTTTGGTGAGGAAACATTGACACCATCGAGTCACAAGTCGAGTCGATTCAAAAAAAAATAAGGTCGACTATCTAGAAGTCGATTGACTGCAAGAAGATTCGAAGACAATTCGACCAACTACAAGCCTGCAGATTGGCGAAAGTTGGAGAAGACAAGTCAATCGATTTCAAGACGAGTCGACCAATTGAAGGTCGAAGTCGAAGGAAAATTGAGTTGGGAAATGCAAGTCGACCAAATGATCTGATAGAGGGGTGCACTTAGCAGAGACAAATTTCCTTTGATGGAGGGCGCATCACTTCTTCAGGAAAACACCTTCCATGTTTAACATTCCACGTAGAGGGAGAGATGCACA
>ML776942.1:117052-136611 GCA_009831015.1 Picea engelmannii
AGAGAGAGAGAGATTCAACAAAACTTCATCAATTCCAATTAGAGGATGATGTCTCCTTTTAATCAATCAAGGAGACTTCATACAATGGTAATTGCCGCTTTTATTTTTCTGCGTTTCTTTGCACATTCAAACTGGAAAGAGAAATTTCCAGCAACAATTACTGACACAAACTGACTACTCATTATTTTAGACATTGCCATTGTTTACTTAGACTGGCAAATGCTTTATTACAAATAAGGGATTGACTAACGCTGAAAAAGATCAGAAATTAATATAGTACATTCTTTTAGAACGACTTGCTTCCCAGACTGGCGAGATCATATGACAATAGAAGTTTCTACTAGTTGGTCCAGGAAGGGGGACGCCATTCACAGTGGCTCACCAAAGCAATTCAAGACGATCAAAGTCGAATTTCTCAAGTCAATTTTCTTCCAAACCGAGTCGGTCCAAGAAAGAAGTAACCTAAAGGTTGAAGTCAAAGAAAACTTAAATACAAGTTGGGTCGAGGCTGAAGCAAGATGGGTTGACTAGAATTGAAATACTCAAGTCAAAATTTCTTTTAGTTGAGTCGACCAAAAAGATGTTTGTTGGTAGAATGAGGAAGCAAATATGAAAAAGGGTGAGACCAACTCAAATCTTTAGTGACTAGCAGTTGAGAGGGAACCGATTTTAATATAACCATTAAGTAAAATGTTTACAAGTTGAGTTTAAATAATCATCAACAAAGGATATATTTGGAGGTCGATTTAGACATTCATGAAAAGGTAATATGTACTGAAGTCGATTTGGCATTTGACGACGAAAGGAAAATCGAGGCAAGTTTCCTTCAAAGAACCGCCTTTACCGGCCACCTCACACACTTTCTGGGGAAATTTCTCGTGCATCAGCTAATTGGGAATGTTCTACAAATAACCTATATCGTAGAATTTTAAAATTCATTTTCAATAGTCCAAAATATTCATACGAAAATTGCTATCTAAATTGGTCTACTAAAAATCAATTAATAAGAGTTACCATTTGTGTTAATTAAATGAAGGGGTGCAATGTTTCTTTCCAAAAGGACACATTGTTTCAAAGTGGCACCCTTTGGAGGACTATATAAGTAAATTAATATGAAGGGAAGAAAGTGTCTTGGTGGATATAATATATATATATATATATATATATATAATGGATTGAATGAAAGTTCATTCTATCAGGTTGGTTCCTGTTTACAAGCTGAGTCTTGTCATGGGGATTGGATTCCTCACATCTCAGTTGGCTTTGATATCAACAAGTTGGGTCTTGTTATGAGGGTTATATTCCTCATTTCTCAGTTGGATCTGAGAACTACAAGCTAGGTCTTATATTAGAGAGTTGGATCTCTCATATTTAGTTGAAGTTGAAGATATTAAAGGATTGATTTTATTTGTATTTATTCAAGTTAAATAAATAAAATAATGATATTTTATCTACTTCATACAGTTTGTGTTATATATGTTTATGAATAATTAATTGAACTACATATATCTTATTCAATTAATTTAGTTAATCTATGAAAGTGTGAAAAGTAGCCAAAAGTTCCAGACACTGATTCATCCCCCCCCTCTTAGTGTTAGTGTGTTTTTCAACCATTGGTATCGGGGCAGGTTCCTTCACACAGTTTAACCACTCAATTGTTCTGAAGAGAACAATTTGTATCAGAGCAAGGTCTCTTCAAGGAAAAACAGTCTAATCATTGGAAGGAAGATCCTACTAAACACACAAATGGATGAACAAATGGCTCTCTCCACAAATGAAGCTCCTTTATTTGATGGAACAAACTACTCTTCATGGAGGGAAAGAATGAAAATATATCTGAAGTCAAGAGGATATGGAGTTTGGGACTTAGTAGTAAGTAAGCCTTGGTACTTAACTACCTCAACGAATAAATCCAAAACTGCAAAAGAAGCAAAGAGAAACAATTCAATGACATTAAAAGCAATCCAGAATGGACTGCCAGACCAAATCAAAGCAAAGATGGGACAATGCACCTCTGCTAAAGTATTATGGCTACAGCTAGAGAGTTCTTATCAGACTAAAGTACAAAACATAGAAAAATAAGACAATACCATCAAGGAATTGATGCAATCCCCAGTCATCAATAAAGAAGATAAATTAAACAAGGAATTGATGCAATCCCCAACCATCAATAAAGAAGACAACTCAAACAAGGAATTGATGCAATCTCCAGTTATCAAAGCAGAAGACAACTCAAACAAGGAATTGATGCAATCCCTGATCATCGATGAAGAAGACAACTCCATCAAGGAATCGATGCATACCTTAGTAATCACTGAAGAAAAAATACTGAATCTTAAGACTAATGATATAGCTGCATTAGAAGAGATTCGTATGGAACCAAGAAATGGTATATATATTTAAGTTCCTATGGAGGCTCTTGACAATCTCAAATACATAACTATGTGCAGTCTAGAAGAGTTTGAGAAACTTCAAAATAAAGATATGTTGCTACTACAACATTTAGATCAGTCTAACAACCATTAAGAACAAGAACAAAAGATTCAACTAGAAGACAAAGAATAAGAGATCAATAGATTAAAGACTGAAGTTGTTGATCTATCAAATTAAATAAACAAGTTGAAGGCATATGACAAACTCAATAAATGCACAGAAGAATTAGAAGAAACAAAAGAAATGGTCAATAGTCTAAAGACTCAACTTGAAGAAGTTGAGGAAAGTGAAGAAACCCTGAAGATCCAATTGACTAAAAAGGAAGAATTGTGCCAAACGCTGGAATTGGAAGTCATCAACCTCAGAAGGATTCAACTAGAAAACAAAGAAGAAATCAAAAGATTGAAGGCTGAAGTTGTTGATCTAACAAAAGAAATAGAAGAGTTGAAGACATATGACAAAACCAAAAAATGCACAGAAGTCTTGGATGAGACAAAAGAAATAGTCATCAGTCTAAAGACTCAACTTGAAGAAGCTAAGGAAATACAAGAAGACTTGAAGATCCAGTTGACTAAAAAGGAAAAAAACATGTCACATGTTGGAATTGGAAGTTATCAACCTAAAAAAGAAGAATGAAAAGACAAAAGAAACTGTCAAATTCCAGAACAACTCAACCATCCTGGATAAGATTTGGAGCAGTCAAAGACCAACTGATGAAAAAACTGGTCTTGGGTACAATAAGAAAGAAGAAGGTGTCAAGTGGAACACCATTCACAAACATGAGAAAGGATTATCCTCCTAAAAAGGAAAAGTGCAATCATAAACCAAATACAAACCATGAAATTTGTTAAATGAGGAAACTATAAAAGTAAAAAACAAGAAACATATCAAAATGCATAATTCTCATGTCACAACAAACTCGAGTATTGAAACACCTTCAATGGTTATTGCTTTTCTTGTAAAAACTTTGGTCACAAAGCATTGGAATGCAAGAGTCCTGAAAAGAAAAATTCAGAAAGGTCCAATAACTTAATGAGATGTTGGAGATGCAATTATGACGGGCACACAAAAAAGTTTTGTCATACCATGAGATGCTACAACTATGATAAGTTTGGGCACAAATCCCAAGACTAAAGGAAATCAAGAAGACAACCCATGACAAATAATCCATACAAGCCAGGAAGGAAATCTAATGAACTTTGGAAGAAAAGGAGAGAGGATAAATCTCAAAAGACAAATGTAGAAAATAAAATTTCATCAAACATAGTTTCTTATGGAAAGATATGGAGAAGAATATCCAAAGCAGAAAGCAAGAAAGATGATGAAGATCTTGCACCTAAAAATGAAGAAATTGATAACAATAAATTGATGGATGGTACTCCTAATAAGGAATGTGAAATTCAAAGCTTTGCATATGAAGAGGAACAAGATCAAGGAAGAAGAATTTCTAAAGAAGAAGATGAAGAAGATTACGGTGCACAAAACAATGGTGATAATGATGAACTCTTAAAAGCAAATCATTATGTAGAATAGTCTGATGAATAAAACAAATAATATCTAAAGAAGAAAACAACAAAAAGAATTCAAAGTATATAAAGACATAGTATGAACAGAACAAAGTTATTAATGATATGAAAGAGCAATAAAGATCTCTTGGAATCAAAGAACTAAAGAATATCAAGAAGAAGAAGAAGTAGATCAAGAAGATCAGTAAGCTTCACACTCTTGTTTGTTATGACAAAGGAGAAGACATTAAAACCCTATTTGAACACAAAAATCCCAAGAGATCGAGATAACAACTGGCGCATTCACAGGGGGAGAAAAGTAGTAAAAGTTTTCTTTCCTTTGTCATTGATGTCAAAAGAGGAGAGATAAACAATAAAAAAAAGTTCAAAATAAATTGGACAAAGACAGGGGGAGAAGAGAAATATTCCCTTTGTCATTGTTATCAAAGGGGGAGAGATAAAGAGTAAAACAAAGTTAGCTCAAAGGACTCAAAATATAGAATACATTTCACAAGGGAAGTAAGATTGTTTTACTAAGGTTGCCATCAATAACAAAGGGGAGATTGTTGGCAATTTGGTTGTCATTGATGTCAACCTTGATAAATAGGTGAAGTATCATTGATTGATTGGTTTGAGAATCATTGTCAATATTGGACAGATTGTTATGAAGGTGACTTGAATGTTAAGCATTGTCAATATTGGACATAATGTTATGAAGGTTAGACATAATGTTATGGAAGTGAATTGAATGTCAACCATTGTCACTATTGGACATAATGTTATGAAGGTGACTTGAATGTCAAGCATTGTCAATATTGGACATAATGTTATGAAGGTGAATTGAATATCAGTAGAAATATAATATTGACTAATATATTGTATGAGCTTGATACACTCATCCTATATTGTATAAGGTTGAGATTGTGTCATTAACATCCATGCACAAAAGAAAAAACTATGAAGAAACTGTCCAGATAAAAAGAGTAAATGGATAATCCAATATGGATCCATACAAATCACAAATAAAGAAGTTAATAAGACATGGTTCATTAAAAGTGACTCAGAAAATCTCAATTGAAGAAGAGTCCAGAGATGAGACAAAATGTCAACAATGGATGTTTGGTGAGGAAGCATTGACACCATCGAGTCACAAGTCGATTAGATTCAAACAACAATAAGGTCGACTATCTAGAAGTTGATCGACTGCAAGATGAGTTGACCAACTGCAAGCTTGCAGATTGACGGAAGTTGGAGAAGACAATTCAATTGATTTCAATAAGAGTTGAAGAAAAGTCGACCAACTGAAGGTCGAAGTCGAAGGAAAATTGAGTTGAAAAATACAAGTTGACCAAAGCAAGTCAAGACAACCAAAGTCGAATTTCTCAAGTCAGCTTTCTTCCAAGTCAAGTCGGTCCAAGAAAGAAGTAACCTAAAGGTCGAAGTCAAATAAAACTTAAATACAATTTGGGTCGAGGTTGAAACAATATGGGTCGACTAGAATTGAAATACTCAAGTCGAAATTTCTCCTAGTTGAGTCGACCAAAAATATGTTTGTCGGTCGAATGAGGAAGCAAATACGAAAAAAGGGTGAGACTAAGTGAAATCTTTAGTGACTAGTAGCTGAGAGGGAACTGATTTTAATATAACCATCAAGTAAAATGTTTACAAGTTGAGTTTAAATAATCACTAACAAAGGAGATATGTGGAGGTCGATTTAAACATTCACAAAAAGGTAATATGTACTAAAGTCGATTTGGCATCCGATGACGAAAGGAAAATCTGGGCAAGTTGCCTTCAAATAACCGCCTGTACCGGCCACCTCGCACATTTTCTGTGGAAATTTCTTGCGTATCAACTAATTGGGAATGTTCTACAAATAGCCCATGTCGTAGAATTTTAAAGTTCGTTTTCATCAGTCCAAAATATTCATACGAAAATCACTGTCTAAAATGGTGTACGGAAATCAATTAATAAAGGTTACCATTTGTGCTAATTAAATGAAGGGGTGAAATGTTTCATTCCAAAAGGACACATTGTTTCAAAGTGGCACCCTTTGGAGGACTATATAAGTAAAGGAATATGAACGAAAGAAAGTGTTAGGTTGGTGTCTGTTTACAAGCTGAGTCTTGTCATGAGGATTGCATTCCTCACATCTCAGTTGGATTTGAGATCAACAAGTTGGGTATTGTTATGAGGGTTGGATTCCTCTTTTCTCAGTTGGATCTGAGAACTACAAGACAGGTCTTGTATCAGAGAGTTGGATCTCTCATATTCAGTTGAATTTGAAGATATTAAAGGATTGATTTTATTTGTATTCATTCAAGTTAAATAAATAAAAGAATGATATTTTATGTACTTCATACAGTTTGTGTTATACATGTTTATGAATAATTAATTGAACTACACATATATTATTCAATTAATTTAGTTAATCTATGAAAGTGTGAGAAGTAGCCAAAATTTCCAAACATGATTCACCCCCCCCTCTCAATGTCAGTCTGTGTTTCAACACTAAGACCTTTTGCAAACTATATAAATTTTCCTCTAACTTGCTTTGCATGAAAGAATCATGGTTTGGCACTAACTAAACATCATAATCTTATCAACCAATGCTTGTTTGTGGTGGCCAATTATACATATTTGATATTGTCACATGCATTGAACTTCTTCATTCTCTCAATGGTATAATGATGCTAGGACTTCCATCGTTTTGCAAGTAATTCTTTCAACTTCAATGATATGCATAGTAGAATAACCATAAACCATTTCTTCAAAATGACAAAAAATGAAGTATATCACGCAAAGGAAAAGATTTGGAAAACTAATATTTTGAATTCAATACTTTGGGACCCCACCTATTAGCTATATGATAATAATAATAGGCTTCACAATTCTTTGCGAGCATTTATAATAGGTGACAAGTTTTTGAGTCAAAAAGTACATGTGTGAGAGTCATATGTTTTCTCCTAATGGAAAAAATGGTAGCTCTAAGTTCCCCAGTTCTCTCATTGTCATTGAGGGGAAGGCATTCATGCTATCACTTTGGTTGCTCATGTTCCACATCATTCCTGCAAGAGGAATTATTCTAGACTACAAACCAATAACCCATGGGAGGAGAAGTGGACCAAAACAATCATCATGAAGAGAAAGTGAAAACCTGGGATGAGAGTACGTGATTGTAGGTTAGCATAGAGGTCAGGAAAGATAGGAACCCATCATCCACTATATATTTTATATTCTATAGATGCTTGAGAAGCCAAGTATATTCATGTGGGAAATTCCTAGAAGGAAAACAACAAATTGGATTCTTTTTGCATACACTAAATATCACTATAAACGAAGGGTACTATGAGGCATTGTTGAGCATAAAATGGGTAGGTATTCCTTGTGTTACGTAGGGTAGTGGAAGATAGTTCCATCATTGGTCTAATGGTTGGAAGAGGAGCTTGAAGTGTTTTTTTATGAGCTATTGGTCTTCATGAGAGAAAAAGGGTTAGGTAGAGAGAGAGAGAGAGAGAGAGAGAGAGAGAGAGAGAATCGCGTGACTTGTTCCTTCACCTTAGTAGTCTGTTGACGGGGCATAATTCACCCTACAACAGTAAGGGGTACTCCCTAATGCACAATCCTAATTAGATTATGCATCGTTTGGTTTAGGAGACACATCCGAAATTTGGCCCAGCTACCATTGTTGGTTATGAGGGTGAAAATGGATGATTGTGCAATGTAAAGATGTTGATGAAGAATTTGTATGAAAATAAATATAATCTACTGCTGATCAATCATATCTTATCTAGGAGCGAACTACAGTAACCAAACGAGTTGCAAATGAAACTAAACTCTGCCAAAAATCCCACACAAATAGTTGAAATGAAGATGCAGACTTAGATACATGAGCATACATACATATAGCTAGAAAAGTCTAAATTATATTTCTGCATACATTAATAACTCATGAGCTCATGACTTGAAAATATAAGAAAGAATAACAATGTTGTAACATAACATTGAGTGCATCAGATTAGTCTATCAACAAACATTGTTCTTACAATCCATGTGATGAACATGCATTCTACTTGAAAAATTTCATAACAAAATCAACCACACACACAAGTTCTTCTCTCTTCCGAAAACTGGCCCCGAGGGCTTCTCAATATTAATCAACAAAGTATATGTCCTTAAACTAGTTCTTGAGTTTATACAATGCTTCAAGAGACCCTTCAAAATGGGCCTCTCCTTCTATTTATACACATCTTCCTAACTATCTCGTGACTCTTTGAATTCCCCTTAAAGAAATTGTTACAAAACTGTTCATATCCCTTCTTCTTAATGACAAGTGTACAAAGAAAAGACAAAATTGGGAGTAGTTCAAAAAAGACAAAATAGGGAGCAAGTAATAGCAATTTTGAATTCACTATTTTGTCCTTTTATGTATTCTTGTCCTGGAGGTATGCTACCCATATTTTGAGCTGATCATGCAAAGAAGCTAATATTACGTATGCAAGCTCTTCTATTGTGGTCATTTATCGTCGAGGGTCTGCATATCAATTGCTAATGTGGTCATGAATACTTGAACCATAGTATGGAACTTTGTTGATTGAGTGAGATGTTGTTCTATGAGGTCCGTTGTTACTTTAGTGGTTGCCTCGATGATTTATTATCCGTGACTCGTGTTGTAATGTACCTTGTCAACCAATTCCTACATTATAAGATTCTTTCCGAGTTCCTCTAACTGGGGCAGACGACAAGTTCTTGAGATGCTTTGTGTATGCGCAAACAAGTTGCTAGTGAGCTTGTCGTTTCTTTGTCTTGCTTGCTGGCAATGGTCTAGTGCATATATGTCGATCTTTCTTTCCTTGGATGAGGGGTGATATAGCTCTATCGATGCATCCAGTTTCTCTACGATCCATGTGTCTATGTCGTTCATTCCCTCCCAGATAATATTGAATTGTGTTAGCTTGGTTTGCATAGTGCTATGCTAGTTTATGATAATGGCAACTAAGTCCCGAAACATGTGCAAGTGCATGCACATATTGATAAGGGATTCTTTGAGGTCAGTCCTGAATTTTTCTGTGCTTGTCTTGAAAATATCGAGGCTTCCCTCATCCGTATTTACCTGTCGAAACTTCTCCCTAAGCTCCCTAATCCTTTCTTCTTGTTCCAAGTTCTTTCAGCATAGATTTTAGACGTTGTCTTCTGTGGCATTCCAGAAAGCGGATCCAGCCGAGGCTATGGCTACTGGATCTTTGTTGAAATGTTTTGTCATGGGATCTATGTAATTACTGATATCGGTGATCCAGGTGGATATTGATGGCCACCCACCTATTCCAACTGGCAAATTTTTGCAGTTTTAGTTTGGAAGTTTTGTTCCTAGTTTTCGAGTCCCAAACTTTCGGGGCCGTTTTGAGGCCCTAAATAACGTTTTTAGGGCTCGCCATAGTTGTATTGGATACCAAATTAAGGTTTGATGGAAACATGTGTAGTCCTTGGACAAAGCTTTCCAACAAGCTATCGTGTGCCCCAAACGAAGATCGTATGCCAAAGTTATACCCATGGGAAGTTGATACACCAAACTTCCCAAAACGGGGTCCACAAAACTGTTGGATTTTCATTTTCAGGGGTTAGGGTTTTGGATTTTATTTATGTTAAAAAGGCCTTTAGAGCCTCATTGTAAATCATCTTATTGCGAATGCGAGTAGCCGTCACATCTCTTCTCAGAGATAAGCTACCACCATTCTAGCGAGTTTTTTACTCTATATTTTTACAGTCTTTGTACATTTTCGCTCATTAATAGAAATTGTGTATTACTGTATATATGTGCCTCTTTTTATATTTCCGATATATCTCTATTATATTATTGCCACTCTTTCAATATCTCTGTATATTTCTTTGTTATATCTTTGCTCTCATTTCGTGCCGAAAATAATATGGATCAATCAGGTTGCCTCCTATTATTGGAACTTTCTTTTCTTTCTCTTGTACAATTATGCCTGATGCTTTCTAGTATATGAAATTCCTTAGGTTGGGTACATCGTCTATCCTGAATGGAGTACCGAGTCCCAAGCTTAGTCTGCTAGAATCAATTGTTGATATCTCAAGGATATCAGTGTCCATTGGGACTGTCTAACTATCTCTAACCTCTTCGTCTTTATTTCTCTGTTCTTCTTCTGCCACTTTGTTTGCAGTGTCCCTAGCTGCCTTCTCTACTGCTTCTTTTGTTGTTGCTACTATTGCAACTTTTTCTGCTACTGTTGCTGCAACTTTTTTTGCTGCTTCCTTTTGCTCAACTTCTTTTTGGGCAACTGCCTTTGCTGCGGCTTCTACTTTAGATTTGGCTTTGGCTTCTTCAATGATATTCCTATTTTTCTTCGTGGCGTCATTGTTTTTCTTTTGAACCTTCTCTTTTTTCCTCCTCTTTTAATCCATCAGTGTCTCTTCTTCCTCTACCGATCCTGTATGTGCAGAAGCGAAAACGAGAAACATTATTTCTGCTTCCTCCTCCTCTGCTTTCTTCCTGACTTCTTCTTGTGCTTTATCCTCATCCAAAATCCTCTCTAAGGGCTTGCCTCATCTCTTGAAGGTGACCTCATCGTAAGTTATTGCATTGCGATGTACCTCCTCTTCCTCCCATACATTTGTTGTGTATTCCCAAGGCAATCCTACCTTATTGAAATGATCTTTTACAATTCCCTTTGGTTCATGTTCCCCGAACCTATCCTCTCCAAAATGGAACGAGAGCATGGTGTTTACTTCTTCTTGTGCTTTCTTGGTGTTAAAAAATGAGTATATCCCAACATACAATGGGAGTGGTGGCCAAATTTCTTTCTTGCCTCGGCATAACATTCCTCCTACTCCATGGATCAATGTCTGGTATGCTACCTCCTAGAGTACTAGTTTATCTGGTACAAACCAAGGGAAGACATTGGGGGGATTTTGTGGCTCCATACACTATGATATAAGTACCACGCTCCATAAGGTGCCCATATCCAATCCTTTTTATGACAACTATTTCTTTGTCGGTCATGCAAGGTGCTGGTGTGCAAAATATAAACTCGTACAGAGGAGCCAAAAAGTGTTTGCAGGTATTCTGATATTCCATCCTGTGTTTGTGCTCCTATAACACTTTGCCGTATATGTGAATGGCTTCGTCTGATGGTTTCCATTTCCACCCCATCTTTGGGTATTGGTGGGAAACACACATGATGTCCAAGAGGTAGGAAGGCATGTGGAAACTTGGGAAAGTTTCTGGCCGAGATTCTGTAACTGTGGTTATGGCATCTATCAGGTTCACTGACAGGATGTCATCCTAGTTGAATGACAATCCTTTGTGTGTGAAGTAATAAATCAATGACATTTATGAAAGGGAGAAATGGGAGGCATCTGGTTCCCAATATAGCTAATTACCTTGTATTGATAAGGTCTCCTTATTGGTTGTGGGGTACCCTCCCTTGGGTTTATGTTTGAGCTCTTTGTTTGCCTTGTACCATATGGGGAATAACTCCTTGGATGTGTATTCAAACTCATCGAGAAGCTTTCTATCCAACTTCTTAGTCCCTTTCTTGAGGTGATAAAATTTTTCTCGGTATTTGGGCCTAAATGATGCTACTGGTTCCTTTATGAAGTTACAGACATATCTATTCCTCAAATCTATGTTATTTAATCCAAGTGATGGAATCAGTGAAAGGGAATACAATAATGTAGGCTCCCAGTCTGAATATCCCAGAGCTTCTAATTTTTTTGAAGATCCTTAACTAATCTTGGTCCTCGACATCAGTGGAAAATTTCCTGTTTTTGAACATATGGTACACATCTCCCCATTTGGGTGCATATCCTTCCTTCTCTAGCAGTGCAATGGTGTCATCATACATGGCTCCGGGGGTGTCAAGTTCATCTTCAATCTGTTGACCACTTCCTAAGGCCTCGGTGGCTGGCACTTTTCTAGTTGTTTTCTTTCTCGGAGACATATATGAACCGGGAAGAAAATATGGGATCAATATAAAGACAAAATCAACATAAAATTTAATCTATCTAAGTATATTCAAATACCCAAGGACTCACTTGAGCTGATGTTGGGTGGAAGATCGTCGTCCGATGATGAAAGAATGATAGTAGGCATGTTGAGCAATTCGGTGGAATTTAGAGAAGAGAATGGCCCAAAAAGATGCTCAAAAGTCAAAATTAGAGCAGTTCTTACTAACTGCTCTGATGACTATCGAAAGAGTTAGTATTAAATTCTCTGATGAAAATCAAAGAAGTTGGTAACAAGCTCCCCGAAGATCATTAGAAGCGTTATTATGAAAGGTTTTGATGTAGTGTTAGTGTGAAGTCCTTCCGATGGATTTCAGAAGAGCTAATGGGATGGGGACCAATGGGTCTCTTAGTGCACCGAAGGAGTTAATATGAAATACCCTGATACACTTGAGTGCACATCGAGACAATTAAGGGGAAGATCGTCGATTTAGAGGAGAGATCGAGAGAATCAACAATGTTATCCCTAACTCCTCCGATGTATCATCGGAGTTCAAACCAACTCCTCTGATACAACAAAGGAGTTGATGGTAAATACTCTGAAAGGTTAGAGTGGGAAACAAGTAAGTTTATGTAAGCAATGCCGATAGCTATTGGGAGAGTTCATGGTGAAGCTTTCGATGGATACGAAGGAATTGGTGTGATGGTCCCCGAAATAAATAGAAGTAGCGTCATTTTCATGCTAAGTCTTGGTGCAAGGTCTAGCCTAAGATCAGAATAAAAAACTATAGCTATGATAAGTTCAACCTCCTTCATCCCGAGAGCTTAGGATAGGTCTTTGAAGAAACCCGAGTCTATGAAAAGCCCTTGATTAAGGTGGATGTTGTGCTTATTTTGTGCCAAGGTATCATTACTGAGCAACTCAGTCCAATGCCAGGGTCACACGAATAACATTGGTGGGTTCACAACTGCAGTGAAGCATGGGTGCATGGCTCAACTTAAAGGATCCACGGTGAACCGATGGTTTATCGAAGAAAATAACATAAGGTTATAGCCGGGGGGGGTTGGGGAGAGGTGAAGAAAGTTGCTGCATAGGTCTTGATAAGTACTAGGGTTTCTAGGGAAGCAAATAAATAAGAACAAAAGTAAACCTAACCGTGGAACAAAAACCCTAACCCTAGAAAGAAAAAAAGGGATCGAGGGCTTACTTGCCATTCACAGACATGTGGAGGGTGTTGAGTGGTTGGGGGTGAGGCGTTTTGTTCCTAGCCTGTCTCTGCTTGAAATCCACTCTCCTTCCTTCGACATTGGATAGAAGAATAATAGCTAAGGATGAGCGATTTTTCATAGGCTTCTGGTGAGTTTGGATCATAAATGCTAGTAGGTAGGGTGTTTTAAAATCAGTGAGGTTATTGTAAAGTCTTCCTATGTACATCAGAGGAATTCATGGGAAGTCCTTTGATGTATATCATAGAACTTGGCATGAAAAGCACAAATAGTCTTTGGAGGGGAAAGAATGAACTCCTCCGATGCATCATGGAAGTTAATACTAACTCCTCTCATGTATTGGAGGAGTTTGAGGAAACTCCTGCAAATGAGACTTGTCAAATGGTCAGGTTGTGAGGTTTGTCCTTTTTCTATCGGTTAAGTTGGAGTTAAATCCTCCGATTCACATCGAAGGAGTTGATGGTAACTCCTATGATGTACATCAGAGGGGTTTTCGTCAACTTTCCCGAAGACTAAAAAGACTTAACTTGAAATTTTTCTCAAATTCTCCATATTGAAGGATGTAAACTTGGCTAGTGAATGAAGCATGTTTAAAACAAAGGGAAGAATTCATTGCGAAGATGAAAGTTGAAGAGTCTTCAAAGTTAGAAAATACAAAGGGGCTCCATTTTTCTGGAAGGATTTTGCAAATAGATTACATGAAAATGGAGGTTTGTAGTGCCCGAAAAAACATAGTCTCATACACGGGCATGAGGATGGTATCTATGTTGGATACCTATAGTTGGGTGTAAATTTTCTTCTATGTAGTCAATTTTGTTAACCATCTTCCATTGAAAGACAAGTCTTCTTTCGTTGTTTATGAATATGCAAAATTAGTGTTATGTTCCTTCTATATAAATGTATTCGGATGCATGTGTGTGTGAATGGTTAGTCATGGATATGGGCACTAGGGTACCATGCATATTGTTAATCCATGCTTATATATATTCCACTGCAGTCATTCATTTAATTGCAATTGGCATGCAAACCATTTCATTCTATCTCTTCTAGGGATACGTACCCATGTGGTATGATGGGGCATGGTCTTTGAAGGCCATAATTTCCTATCAGCTGGCCAGTTATTTAAAGACTTGAAGGTTTTTCATGACCGCATATCTGGTTCTATCTGTTGCTTATTACAAATTTTTAGAGGGATTTCCCTTAAGGGGTAATTTGGAATTTGAGAATGAACTAGTCCAATTTTGGTATCCCATTCTTTGGAAGCATAAGGCATCATTCCACTTTTGCCTTATTTAAGATAAATTTCTTAAGGAATTTAGATACATGTTGACTGGAGTAGCACCAACAAGAATATCTCAAGAAGTAGAGGATTTCCTCAAAGGAAAGGGAACTTGTGTACTTCAAGAAGACCATACTAACATCATATTGTACGGTTATGAGGGAAGCCATTTTCTTCTCCCTACATTTGTTTGTGATAGATATTTTGTTGCAGAGGTCTATAGATAGTACAAAAGATGGTCTATTCTTTTTTATAAAAAGAGAAAAAGGCAATTCATTTCATTACCTTTTAATGTTTCCAATAGGACAGTAAGAAGTTCCTCCCATATAATAGAAGTTTCTGAAATGCTTAGTGCATTTAATTTGAAGGGAGTAGAACCCCTGAAAGGTTTCAACCTTGAAGGGCTATTTTCTGAACATTTCACATCCATGAGATATAGTAATATTTTCACAAGGATAACTAAAGGAATTGATAATAACACCGAAATACCCTCAAGAATAATGAGAAACGCACATAAAATGATGATTTGGTCATCGAGGTTAGTTCAAACACTCAATGAAAACAAAACAAAACAAGGCAAAGAGGGAAGGATGCAACCAATTTGCAATCTTTTTCTGCCCCCCATACACATAAGAGTTCCACCTCTGCACAAAAGAAACACGAATCAAATATAAGCAGAGAGGAGAATAATGAATGATGTGTTGGAGTAGATGATGGAGACAACTCCCCTCATTATAATAGTTGAACAACACATGCAATATCACAACAAAAAAGGAAGATAATCTCAAGTAGGAAGGATTCACAAAATTCAGGAAATGCAACCGATATGGGAATAGACAGTGACAATGTACCTAACTGGGTAGCACTATGAATTGTTGAAAATCAAAAAATTGTAGAGGAGTTGGCCCAAGAGGGACCAACAATTTTTGAAGAGAAATCTTTGACATTGCATATTACCCAATACAATAAAGAAGAGAAAAAATTGCAGATAAAAAAAATCCAAGTTAAGAATAAGAAAATAACTCATAAATTGAATTTTGAGGTGGATGTTTAAGGAGTCGGACCCTCAGGATTCCTTAAATTGCATATCACTATTGGAGATGAGCTTGCTCATTCCATCTCAGAGAAAGAGTTAGAAAATATTAGATTAAAAAGAAGAATAAATGAACTCGAGGATGCATTGAGTTCCAAACCATTGTTTGCAAAACCATTGGCTATTATTTCTCCGGATTAAATGCATTCGAGTACACTATGGACATCAAAACGAGTAATAAAGGCCGCCAAATTGTTGTGCGAAGTAAGATTGTATGTTGCATACAATATTAATAAGTGACTTAATATTACTTCACAAGCATGGGAAGTCATTTCAAGAAGAAATATATCATAAAGGATCACTGACGTCACAAAATATTTGAAAAGGGACTTGGAACATGATGAAGATTTTTATAAAAATGATTTAAGTACCTTTATTGCACGAGTGTCTAGTTTAAGTGATTATCACAGAAATCAACACCAATTTCCCTCAAACCATAGACTAAAACAATTAAGAGCAGACTAGTTGGCAAGGATACAAATGTTATGAGACTCAATTGCCACATGTACACAGATTAATGACAAAAGAAGTGGTGCATTCCTTAAAGCACTTGAAATTGTTAAAGACCTTGAAGGCCCATAGCTTATAATTGATTCTATGGTTATAAATAAAGAACAACTAGACATGGAGTTGAGCATAATTAAAGCTTCATGGGAAAGTGAGTTCGACGATCTCACTCAATTTTCAGAGGATGAAATTAAGTGGTGGCTTGTTTCCTTTGTAAATAATAATGAAGACCACATACCATCATCCTAATAGATGCATTTTGAATTTAAAGAAATTGAAGAAGATGTATTCTACCTCAGGGTTAAGCAAGACATCATAGTCCTACCAATGAAGGCATAAGTTGAAGAGTGGCTCAAGAAATCATTGGCGCAAACAGTTAACCCAAAATAACTACCAAGAAGGGGTTATTCTAGGAAGGTTCGAAGCCCCTGGTATACATATATGAAGACCCCAACATCGAAGAGGAGCATCTGCAAGAGAGAGAGAGAGAGAGAGAGAGAGAGAGAGAGAGAGAGAGAGAGAGAGATCCATCTACCATTCCTTTGCTATTTTGTGAGTGCATATTTGTTTGAAGCATTTCCCCTCTTTTTTTCCCCAATATTTGATCATTCGACTTTATTAGTGTATTGATCATTTGTAAAGCCAATCCCCAACTGCATTTCTCATTGTCTTCTAGGTTATCGATACTATTTTATTTGGTCCACGTGAGCCCCATCCTAGTCCCTTTGGATGTGTTACCCCCAACCTAGGGGTAACTAAGGAGATTATTTCTCGAGGCCCATAGGTTGCAGACATGGAGTGCTGAGAGATAGATGGACAAAGCATAGCCCCAAAGGGACCTTCTTTTCATTTATGCATTCTACACATCACCAACGCCATCCACCACACTGGCCTGGTCCAAGAAGACAATGGGTCTTGCTCCATGAGGTAATGAGTCTGGGTATCATTGTAAGTGTCACTCTAATATTTGAATCATTTGAACATGTTGCAAAGAATCTTTCTTGATTATAGAACACTTGCTTGGAATTTATACTCTTTGCCTTATTTAACCTTGGTGGGTGTAATTTTGTCCTAGTAAGTTGGTCACCTTCAAGAATAGGGTACTACTAGGGGGTTCCTTGAATAGTCATCGTCCATTCCCAATCATACTTATCACCTTCCATACTTCTTTCCTTTCGTCTCCTTATCTTTTGGGATTTTCAGTTGTACTGACCCAACAAGGGATTGTACCTCATTTTATGGGAAGAAGGGGCCAAAGGCCCAGAGTGGAAAGTAGCTGGCAACAGATAAAATCCAAATCATGAACCTTCTAGATTCTCACCCAAGAGGTCTTGAGAAACAATGAATTGTTATCTCTCAAAAGAATAAGATCTGCAAAAGCAAAATTCACATTATATAGATGTCCCACTTGTTGAGAAATCTACACAAGTTCGTTGCAAGCTATACTTTACCCCTATGGAACTTTGTGTACCTCTCCCTTTAAGTGACATTGTGTACTGCCTCCCAAGTTCTATGTTACCCATTTGGAGTACCCAATTGTTTTGGACTTTAATTAATTAATGGCAATGAATGGGATTGGAAAAAATCTTGCATCGCGGACGAATGGCAACACACCCTCTACAAAGGTACCCATAAATGAGACACTACGATCCCTTGTATGTCATGAGCCCTGTTGGGGATCTATAATCATAGGTAACTTGATTCTTCGACTGTTGATTTGGCGTTTCTCTCATGATGACGAAGTCTGGCTCGGTTGATCCAGTTTCTCCCCTCCATTCATTTCACTCGCTCCCCCATCACCCTCCTGCATCCTTCATCCACACTGCGCCCTCACTCCCTTGTCCTTTTGCCCCATTGACTACCTCTGGCCAATCTTACCCCTCCATGAATAAACAGACTCAGGTTAAAAACATTAGGTTAATAATGTTAGTAATAAAGTTTAGTATAGGATAATTTAAAACAAAATGGTTAAACTAACTATTAATTAATTAATAATTAAGTTAGTATTAATAACTAGGTTAGTTTTTAGATTAAATAAAACAAATTAATAAAACAATAGAAAACATATATTAAAATAAAAAACATAAAAATTAAATAAAAAGAAAAAACAATAAACAAAATAAAACATATAAAATAAAATTAATAAACAAACATTAAATAACATAAAACAAACTAAATATTAAAATACAATATAAAACATATATATAAATCAAAACATATAAAAACAAAAACAAAAAACAAATTAAATATAATACAAATTATATTAAATAAGCATACACAATAAAACACATATAATAAAACACATATAATAATAAAAAAATATTAAAAAAACAAAACTTAAAAGCCTACACTATCCTAAGTCTACCCACCCCCAACTCCCAAGTCTACCCACCCCCAACTCCCGCTCACATCAAAGCCCACATGAAAATCATAAATCAAAATCAACGAATGAGAAAAATTCCGGACCCCCCCTCACCATCCGGAGTTTAACGAGAGGGGGGCTCCAGAATGGTGGTTTCCAAAAAACACCCCCCGGACAGGTGTCAGCCCCACAATCCAGCGGACCCCCCCCAAAAAACCACTTACCACCTCAGGGGGGTCCGGAATACCACCCATTCTAAAAAAAAAACTGCTTTTGTCATTTTTCACCTATTTTCACCTGTTCAGCATGTCTTCGTCCGAGGCCGTTTTTGGGCAAATGAAAACGAATTTTAAGAAACCGAGAGAGTTGTTTCTCCGTAACGGGATGAGAAACAAAAACCTCTCTCAGTTTTTTCACAGGTGCCACGAGAAGGGAGAATCGAAGCCATCTTCGAGGCCCTTTTTTCCATATTTTCATTTTTCCGTTACAGTCCTGATTTTGCGGGAGCTGTTACGGCCAGCTGGAGGCGAATTTGGAAAAAAAGAAGGAGGTTTTTGTCCAGAACATGCCCATCTACAATAACCTCCTTCAGTTTTTTCCCAGGTGTCAGCGTTGAAGAGAAAAATATGTCTGTTCGGACCCCTTTTTCACAAAAATTAGGCCCGTCTTTCATGGCGGACAGTTCTAAATTTATAGGGATTTATGGCTATTTTTGGCCGAGGCGGTTGAAACCGACTTCTGAAACTTATGGGGAGGTCTCTCCTATTTATAGAGATGATTTTTAATGTAAAAAGGTTGTTGATCAGTCAGGGAACTATGATCGAGTTTTTGTAAAGCAGCTCAGTGAGCTTTCTGTATTTTCATCATTTCAATAATACAATCTCAGCAGCTACAGGATTCATGTGTCATTTTTGGTGGTGATGTTTTCCTCATTCACTGTAATTTGTTTTCGTTGTATTTCTTAAGTTATTCATACTCTGAATTATGAAAATAAGTTCGAAGAATAGAATTTGTTGAGACATACACTCTGTTTCTGGCTTTGACGTAATTATCGATGTTTTCTCCTCAAAGGTTAATTTCAGGATTCTTGATTGCCCTGTCATTGCCTGGTCCTCTCATCTTGCTCCTCTAAATCCAAAATCAAATTCAAATAATCCACCAAGAGTGCCTACCTTTCCCTGTAATGCT
>ML776942.1:170844-197032 GCA_009831015.1 Picea engelmannii
AAGCGACGGAGGAAAGAGGTTAACGCTGAAGTGGTTGAAGGTATGGGAGAAAACTAGCTTGATTGGCTTGACACCTTAAAGGAAGAGATTGATAACCTGAAATAGATTTCAAGCTAAATTAAGTATATTTCAGGGAATTTTGTGATGATGCAGACAAGTGGCATTCAAGGTAAAATCAAAAATATGTCAGTTTTGGTTTATAACGCTCCCTAGAAAGTAGGAGCTCAGTTTTATTACGTTACTCCCTTTGTAATTGATAGTTATTTTTGGAATCTTGGGGAAGATGGTCCGTTTTGGGCCTCATATGTAATTTATCTATATATACTATTACAAAGATAAATGAATGGTTGGAATTACCGGAGAAGGCTTTCCCTTGTAGCAGGATAGATTTGTAATTTATTATAAATGTTTAATATAAGAAGATAAAGTTTTCTTAGATAGCCGAGATTCATCACGGTGTTGATGCTCAGTGTGTTTTCTTGTATTTCATATCCATAAATGTGTTTTTCTGCTATAGATAATCTTTAAGCAAAAGAAAGAATTCACCTTGCTGGTGCTCTTTCTCATATTGGTTATACTTGTCATATGTTTATTGGTTCCTGGTTCAGAATTCACTCGAGATTAGTGCTCTGTTTTCAGTAGCCAGCCTTTATGTTTCTTCTTCCAATGCGATACCAAGAGATTCATCCTCTAGTGGACGCCTATTGCTGATAGTAGCTTTTCCTCTCTTTTCCTCTGCCATCTCTTATTTCTTATTTGGCTGAACATCATACCTATTTTTCCTCTGTTCCCTCTGGAATACATAGCTTATAACCTTTTATACATTTTTAGGAATGAACCCCATTTCTCAATGGCCCTGCTCTTTTGTTTTTTCCTACCACCTTTAAATTTTACAACATGGAAGAATCTGACCTCTGTGCGTGCATTGACAAATCTTTTGAGTATTTTAAGTAGCTATATCCAAAATGATTGTATGTATGAGAGAGCCCTCTTTGGTTGGAAGGATCAGAATCCAACATAAAGTTGTTTGAAACAGTTATCTCTGTCGTTTGTCTATCAACCGAGAAAAATTTATAGAGTGCTAACATCCTCCACATGTGTCTACACCATCCACCGATCCTCCTCCTCCTACTCCACTTTTATTACCATCCACTTATCCTCTTTATTCTCCTCCACATGTGTTAGCATACACCGATCCTCCTACTCCACTTGTGTTACCATCCAACGATCCTCCTTCTTCTCCTCCACATGTGTTATCATCCACCAATCCTCCTCCACTTTTGTCACCATCCATCAATACTTGTCCTTCTTTCCCACACAATTCAACATCCATCAATCCTCCTCATCCTCTTCCTCTACTTATGTCACCATCCACCGATACTTGTCCTTCTCCTCCACATGTGTCACCATCCACTGATCCTCATCCTCCTCCTCCACATGTGTCACAAGCTATTGATGCTTTGGACACTATGTTCACATTTGGTGTTTCATAGCTTGATCCTAGTGGAGAGACATATGAGATCATATTTTCATCATTGATTTTTGACATAGGCACTGATATTGTAATGATCCAAATGCTTAAGATATCATATCAAAATAGAAGTACACACCATCTATAAAATGCGAGCGTGGAGCACAACTCCAAGATAGATAAGTTATACAATAACTTCTTAAATAATATGAGAGCCTCCTCCATATAACCAAATACATTCATACATCACAATTCACATGTCTACAATAATGAATACATGATCTCTATATATACCTATTCACACCTACACATGAGGTCCCTTTACTATTAGAATGACCCTATTACATATATATTTACACATTACATGTACATTCAACCCCATATATGCACCCCCTTGGGGTCATATCATATACATTTGTCCCTATATATGCCTCCCTTAGGTCATAACATAATACCCTCCTTCAAAATGATTTGTCCTCAAAGCTTTGCAATTAAAGGCTTCACATGTGATGAAATAAAGTAATATGATTTTCTTATGTTCCCGCTTTCTTTTTTCATTTGATGATGATCCATCCATCCAAAATCAATTCTTTTTGGTTGTAATCCTTAGTGTCTAGTTGTTGCATAATTTTCTTTCTCTTGATTCCATGTATTGTTGTTGAAGCTTCTCCAATTTGTATTAGATGTTGGTATATGCTAATATCTTGTTGAATATTGGTTTTGTGATGCCTTGTTCCATGAATATTGATAATTATTCCAACTTATTCCTTGATAGTGTTTATATCCACGTTATTGTCTTCCTTGAAATCATTCCTGATAACGAGGTTGTTGATATGGTTTTACATTTGATGGTTTTTCTTCACTCTGCACAACCATTTCATCTATCTTCTTTTCATATACAATGGAATCCTTTAGCCTCTTTGTTTAGTCTTTGATTACTCTAGCCTTGGATATAATACTATCATATTTGGCATGTACATCCTCTAGATGAAGTTCAACTTCTTCAAGTATCTTCTAGTGACCTTCTTGAATCTTGTCTTCTTTCTCCTTTTGGAGCTGCAATGTCACCCCATTTATCAAATTACGATGTCCTTCTTCAATTCTAGATTACATTTTGGATTTTACCTCATTAATATTTAGGGATTCCTCAACCTTCTTGCAAATTTCCATTTCAAGTCTTTTGGTAGATTCTTCATGAAAGATCCTCATTTATTCTTGATTTTGATAATTCTTCTTTTCTTCTTTCAATCCTCATTTTTTATAATGGTTTCGTAACCTACATATCTCTTCATCGTTTTTTTTCAAATCCTCCCTTGACTCCTCATTTTCCCACTTTCCTTTGCTAGTATTTTCCTATTTTAATTTTTGAACCTCTTTAATGAGTGTTTCATTAATGTCTCGAATCTTAGATAACTCATCACTCTTCTTCTTGATCTCTTCTTTTACTTATTTTAATTCATCTTGAATTCTATATATGGACCCCATTTTGGAGTCATTGATCCATTTGTTTGAGAACAATTCGTCAAATACTTCCCATGTGGTGTTTCGTCTAGTATCTTTATCGAAGTTATACCACCACTTACAAGCTTCACCATTCAAATGAAGACCTGCCCCAAAAGGAGTCTTGCAATTTTTTCTTATCATCTTCAACCATTCCCCATGATTGATTTCATCTTTATCTTCATCTCCACTAAATCTAGGTATTGCCATTGATTCTTAATTAATGTCTAACCCAAACCTCAAATTACAACCTCAATATGTTAGGAATAATGATATAAAATAGTTATAATCCTTGTTCCAATATAATCTTCTATGTTTTCTCTTTCCAATGGCTTTTGAATCAACTCAATCAGACATCCCAATCAAAAGTTATGATAACTTTAAGTAAACGTACATTTGAAACCCTGATTTCGAGTCTATCCTTCTAGTCGACCTTCCTTCTGATGTATTTTTGAAATTTCGGCCTGTATTACTCTGATATGTCTTCTCTGTAATTCCACATGTCTGACCAAAATTTGATGTTCCAAGTGAAAGTTATGGTAACTTTCCCCAACCTTGCTAATATTTGGATTGTTCTAGAGATAAAACTTGTACATAATACCACGTGTCCAATATTTGATACCTAATTTTGAAAATTGTACGGTCCAAAAAACTACGGACTATCCTCTTTCCAATGCAACTAGTCTCATTGAATTTGGATATTCACTGAAGAAGATATGGCATTTTTATCCAAAACACTTGTTTGAAAATAGTAATAGAACTAGTAAAAAACCCTATCTTCCACATGGTGTATCTCAGAAAGTATAACAACCTAGAAGCTGAAATTATTACCACATGTACCCTGATATGTCTTCTAAATAACCTCCAAGTTTCACTATCTGAATCATTCCAGAAAAAAAAAAGTTATAGAAAAATTCCCAAATGACTTTATTGAAGAAGCAAAACCCTAGGATCGATGCTTTGATACCAAATGTAATGTTCCAAATGCTTAAAATATCATAATAGAATAGAAGTACACACCATGTATAGAATGTGAGCATGGAGCACAACTCCAAGATAAATAAGTTATACAATAACGCCTTAAAGAATATGAGAACCTCCTCCATATAACCAAATACATTCATACATCACAATTCACATTCTACAATAATTATATACATGATCTCTATATATACCTATTCACACCTACACATGAGGCCCCTTTACTATTAGGCCGACCCTATTACATATATAGTTACATATTACATGTACATTTAGCCCCATATATGCCCTCCCTTGGGGTCATATCATATACATTTAACCCTATATCCCTTTGGGTCATAATAGATAGATATGCCTCTACCTCTGATAGTAGAGGCACTGATGCCTCTAGCTCTAGTGGTGGACCTAGCTAGTAGTGGTACTATTTGACATATATATTGATTGTTTTATATTTGAATTGAGATGTATATATGACATGTTTATTGATTTTAATGACACATATATTGATATGTATAATGCTCATGTACACTATGTTTTTTCATATTAGGTTGATGTTGTTGTTGTTTGATTTATAAAATGTATTATGAGTATTGATGATTTCTCTATTTTTAAATTAAATTTGAGATGTATCACTCATTTAAATTTAATATTATTATATAATGTTTAACTTTATTTTTATGAAATCGTTTAATTTGGATTGTGATTGCAAAAACTTATAACTATTAATGCCATATAATGTTTAACTCTTCTTCACGGTGAATTGTTTGTTGTCCAACAAGATACAATATGTTGATTAAACGTGTTTAACAACAAAAATACATAAATATGGTGGATGAAATGAGTGTGATTTGAATAATTGTCTTTTCATAAACTGTAATAATAACATTATGATATAATTATTCACTAATAATAATATTAATGATGTAATAATAATGCTATTTTTTATTATTCAAAGATTACAAGACAAAGTTATAATATAATTGCTTACTGAAATCACAATGATTATATTTTATTACATTTTAATTTTTCCAAATATTTTATCAATTTATATTATTCAATTATTATAATATATTAAATTTAAAATATTAATTATAAAGAATAATAATAAATTTTGATCTATACACTTTCGATGAAATGGTTTCACAATTTTGTACTCTACTTCTTTTTGTAAGTTCACAGGAAAAATTCTATTAAATTATCAAGGTATCATACATACAGAAATTAATTGCTACTGGCCTGCTGCTTGGGAAACCAGACTAGCATTAGAGGAGTAAGTCATCTATCCAAACAATATGCTTAGAGTTTTTCCAAAAATACTTAAAAGCTAGAAAACCAGAACAAACTTTATGATAATTGCATAATAGAGCTACATAGCTTTTCCTTATGCTGTAATGCATTTAAAATTTCTGCGAGGTACCTATCTATTGTTGACACGAAGTTTTTTTTTTTTTTTACCCTTTAAACCTGAAACTTTTTTTTTTCCTAGTCATGGAGTCGCTCTTAGTTCTAAAAAGGAGTAAAAAATCGTTCGATTTTTTCGGGTTTCGGGATTCGGTTTTTCACGAGGTATGATTTTTAATTAACAACTCCAGAGTCCTGGTGCCGAAATCCTGAAAAGGTTTTATTTTTAAAGAAATAAAAAAGAAAAAGGGAGTGTTATAAGTCCCGACGCACGTTTCACAAAGTACCCTTTAGTCATGATTAATTAAATTATTAAACACAATCAACAATTCATTAATCTTTCGTGATTTAGGTTTTCTTGTATCAAAGTGCTTTCAAAATGTCCACCCTCGAATGCCCGATCCTCATTTTTCCGAAAATAAGAAATTAATTACTAATCTCGATTAATTAAAGCATTAATACAAGTGATTAGCACCTAAATTAATCCCATCGCAATTTCACGATTCAAGGTTTGCTTATGACATACCTCTTGGGTACAGGATCCCCGAAAATTTGAAATATGAAATCGCGATTTTTTAACAAAGTCTAAAACTAAATTAAGTTAGTTTAAAATGGGATTAATAATGACTAAACTACCTTTCGTTTTTCACATTTCGGGATTTGTTGAAAGCAGTCCTTTTGAAACTCCAGTTTGAAATCGCCGATATGTGACAGTATTAATAACGGACAAATGGAGATATTTTTGACATGAAGGCATATCTCCAGGCGTATTCTTTCTCATTAAAACATTAATTCCTAATTTCCTGTGTCAGTACGCTCATTGTAAGACAAGATAAAGGTTAATAAACGTTATGTAGTTCGAATTTCATTCTTGTTTTTTACAATCATGAGTGAGTTGCATTTATCCATGCTTATATATTTTTCCTCTGCAAACAGGTTTTCAGTCTAGCGCGAACATTATGGCACCTAGAAAGGCACCTAAGAAAAGTGAAGAAGCAACTGAAAGCTCGAGCCCAGAAGGAGACGTCATATCTGATACTACACCGCGTGCCATTGATTCCATCAAATCCTAGAGGCAAATTTTCGAAACCTTGGACTACGAAATCAAGAATTTTCCCGATGATTCTGAAAACAAACTCTGGGACATAGAAGAGTCTGAACTTCACAAAGTAGCTACGCACCCATGACTCTTGACATACAACAATATGATCAGTTGGGCTTTAGAGAGGACAGACATGCAGACGAGAAGCATTTTGGACAACCGAGGGGTCGTCGTTGGTGCTTTCAGACCAGATCATATACAAGTAATGTACAAACTGTCTCCCAATTCTAAGTACATTTATAATAAAGAGTTTGTAAGTGAACTTCAAAGGAAAGAATGCACAGAGGCAGATCAAACATACCCCGGCATAATCAAAGACTGGTGGAGACACCCAGCAAAATTTAGGGCCGATACCCATAGCGTTTATGCCACAGCCTCATTGAATGAGTACATGGTCTATGTGGCTTTGATGCTATGTAGACTTTTCGGGAAGAAAATTCCTACCCATTTCCATGCAGAATGGGTGCCCCTTTTACATGAAGCAACCGAAGGCTATAGCTTCAATTGGAACAATATTCTATCAGATAACCTATCTAAGGAGGTTATGGAGTATCAAACCGCGAGATGCAGTGGCCGATCAATATCCTTTTACATGTCCGCATATATTATGGATGATATATGTTTCACGACTCCTTTCCCTTTGATGAATTGGAGTTGGAACCCAACCTCCACTGAGCCTATTCATGAATATCATTCTAAGCTGTGGGAAGAAAATGCTAAGGATTATTTTTACAAAATTTGTCATTTCATGGTGATACCGGTGCATCAGATGCTGTATGGATGTGCACCCCCCTGTATTTCAGAGTTGGTCATAGGAAACCTCAAGGCGGTTTCCGATTGGTTTATTGAGGGGAATTTCTCCTATATCATGGTTTTCAGATGTTCGATCCCTCCCCATGCACTTCCGAAATCCCCCCCTGACAGACTGGTGTGTAGGGAGGTAGCTCATCAGATAATAACAGGC
This sequence comes from Picea engelmannii, assembly GCA_009831015.1. Lineage (NCBI taxonomy): Eukaryota > Viridiplantae > Streptophyta > Pinopsida > Pinales > Pinaceae > Picea > Picea engelmannii. The sequence continues at coordinate 178,264 of ML776942.1, forward strand.
GGTATTGGGATAGAACTGAAGACAACTCAAAATAAGTTTTGTCCAGTCTTTCCCGTACAGATTGGGAGGTTTTTGCTACTCAACTTGGGTCATTCCAAGGTTGAAGCTGCAACTCTAGAGGAGGTCAAGTTGGTGGATCTCAAACACAGGAAACATGACCCTTATCAAGCAGTGGTAAATCACATGGCTCACTGTGGCTTGAAAGCGTATGAACATGAGGAATCCCCTCGTGATGACATTTTCAAAGGGGCCAAAACCTATGAGGAGGTGTTGGACAGGGTACATACATTACCATTCGACTTGCAAACCAGTTTTTTAACCTTCAAGAGACACAAACGAAGTGGTTTTCCCAAGGTATTGCAGGGAGAACCAACAACACCTCCTCCTGAACAAGAAAACACTCCCCTAGGTTTTAGACAGAAAGCGCAGGATAAAGCAGACACCGAGGAAAATCCACAGGGGGCCGAAGGATCTTCACAAAATAAAGAAGTCCCACAAACATATAATCCAGGAGCAGAAATAGAAAGAAGGTTTGGGACACCTCCCAAGTCCAGTCAATCTACTCCCCCTTCATCATCTACTGTTCATGTTGATACCCCCAAGGCAATAGGGGAAACAAAATCCACAGATTTGGGTAATCCCATTGCTACCTTGACCCCTTTACAGTCTACTTTTGGGCTCCCTCAGGTAGGAGTCATATATGCTAGTGACCTTGCCCTTGTCTCTAGAGAAGAAATACCTCCCTCTGATTACTTTTTCAGTAAAAAGAGGAAGGCTGTATTAAAGCAAGAGATGTATATGAGAGAAGGTGGTATGGTAAGGAAACACAGGGTGCTGGTAGATGGGAAGAACTTGGAAGAGGAATATTTCACTACAGAGGTAGCGGGCTTCATGGGAGCTCTGACAACAACAAATCTATTCACTGTTGACAATATGAGAACAAGGTTGAAACAGAGTAACCACATGATAGTCCAGTTGATAAACCAACTAAAATATACCGAGAAAAATATCAGAGAAGAAATAAATAAAGGTCTGGATAAAGCTAGGGCTGTTGAAAAACATGAAATTCAATCGCTTAAGTCAAGTTTAGACAAGATGAACAAGAAGATGCAGACTAGCCAAATACAGGTTATTCGGCAAGAAGAATTGGTAAGACAACTGCAAGAGAGATTAAATTCCATTCAGAATCAGGTGATAGACTTGAAAGTTTTCCAGGACCTGTCACTGGAAATACATACGAGGATAGAAGCCGAGCAACAAAGATTAATCTCCAAAGTAGAGATTATTCAAAATTATTTTCAAGAAGTAAGCAATTCTTTTGATAATATTATTTTTAAAGAAAAAGAAGCTAAAGCAACAAGGGCCACTTTCCAAAAGGTAATTGTATGTTCAGAAAATGAAGAGGTATGGAAAACTCCAAAGCTATCTGTCGCAGAGCATATCAGAGGCGATATCATGCTCAAAGTATGGGAAACCAACATAGCAGAAAACAAGAAAATAACCAAAGAAATCAAAGACGATTGCGAAGAAATCTTTGATTTGTTGGACAAAGAATCATTAGGTATTGGAAGAGATAATTGCACTGGGCAATTAGGACAGATAAACATTGTAAGACACCAGTTGAATTTCAAAGAGGGTTTGAATGAAATTCAGATGGAAATTTCACAATTAAAGGAAATTGATGTTACCCTAATAGACAGGTGGCTGGTGAAGCCAAACTTAAAATTGCAATCAATTAAGTTCGCTGGTAAGGGGATTGAAGACCAGCTTCCAAAAATTCAGAGAAAATTTTATCTATTCGAAGCGAAGGATTTTCCGGAGCCTCCCATAAATTTTGTACACTTTCTTGAAAAATGTATTGAATGTATTGGGTCAAAGGAAGGGGATACTTCAATAAAACAATGAAGTATTGTTTTGAAAGCTTATATTAACGAGACAAAGAAAAATAAAAGATAATCATGCAAATGGTTGAGGTTTGCATTTTTGTAACTGTTTTCCCCTAGGAGTTAGGAAATAACCAACCATAAATGTATTGGTGATCTGGTATAAGTATAATTTCACGAGACTGAAAGAGGGCTTTTTCTGGGCGCATTGTAAAGAAGAATTTGAAGATATTTTTGAATTAATACAAATACAGATTAAAGATTCCAGATCTGGTCAAGTTTGAGTTATGTGCTTCTTTGTTGTTTCATATTTTTCACATATCTCTTTGATGAATGCTTAACTGCAATTTAGTACAACCTCCACTGTGGTGATTAATTATCCTTGCAATTTAATCATTTACAATTTTTCCTCTGTATCGGCTATCAACAGGTACAAGACCTGTAAATGTTTTAGATTTCAATATCATATGCTTCATTAAGAGTTTTTCCTAACTATTTTCTTCTTCTGTCACAAAGTGAGATTCCTCTTTAATTGATGCCTCACCTTGTTCAACAACTTTATTATTTCTTTTCATTTCATGCATATTCCCTTTTCAAAATTTAACTCAGATACCAGAAACGACCTTTAGTTTCGTCATACTATTAATTCAAGGTTTTGGAGTTCTTATTACATATTTTGAAACAAAAATATCAAACCCTAAAAAAGTACACAAGAATTTATCTTTTCAGTCTTTATCCCACATGACTGTACCAGTTATAAGATAGCCCAATATTGAGCCTAGAGTATCAGATCAAACGAGCATTGCCTTAAATTTATTTAACACCATCTTATAGACAACAAATAACCGGGTTGAGTTATAATGTTCATGGGCAGCAATTGAAAGGGATATTAGTATCCAGGAAAATTGGGAAGCTAGACAGAGACAGTTAAGAAACCAACCATAGCCCTTTTTTGTATAACTGACTTTTCTATCCTTAACTTTCTCTATCTTTTCGAATGCCTTGACGGTATACTTTAGAGCCTTAAAGTATAAACTCAGGACCAACACCTATCATGGAGTGGGAGGTTCCGCTGGAGTGCCCTGGGGGTTGTCTTTCAGGTTGAGGCCATGACTGAATTGACTGCTATGAGCAGGGACAAAGGCTGCCAGAGTATTGCTGGTGGAAGGAAGGTGGGAGAGAATTTCCCTTATTAGCAAGTGGAGACAACCGAGCTGCAATTGGATGGCGTTCTGGGCATCTTCGCTGGTATGCAACATCTATCCCATGAATTTTTTTATATGCCAATAAAGTTCTACGATTTTCTAATGCATGGTCTCACGAGCTCAAGTTGTTCCTGTTAGCACTGAAAGTTACACTTTGACTGCTAAAGTGAAAGCTCAATACCCATCAATAGGTTTGTAAGGTAAGTTTTAAGATAAAGTGTCAAATGGGTAAAATTCAACCCAACAATGCAAATCATAGAGAGTTCTATATAAGATGTATCAACAAAAGAGGTCTTGTCTAACTTAGATCAGGGTTTTAAAGAGTAATGTGGATAGAAGGAAGACTTTAGTGAGAAAGATGAAGTAAGTCTACTATTAGCAACATGCATTACTAACAGACCAATGAAGAAAAAGCTTTAGACACAAGAACTTCTTTAATCAAAGATTAAACCATGAGAACAATTATAACAACATCACAATCAAACTTCCATTGCAATATACCTATAAAATATCAATTAAAGCATTCAATGACAGTAAATTTCAGAGTAAGAGAGAAACAATATGGCATGAAAGAAACTGACTTCTATTAGACAAAAATTCTCAAATTTGATACATAAAAATTTAGAGTTGGCTCTGTTACATCATTACATGACAAAAAGAGTCTTACATTAACCATCCAAACCTACTCAATGATTTCCAATGCCTATATTATAGCCTAGGCTGTCAATGACAACTTTACAATTCGAATTCCCCCTCTTGCATAGGATTCTAGGCCTTGGAGATAGGCGACAACAATCAAAGAGACAAGAATCCAACAAACTGCTAATTTTCAGGAAGTTGTTGGAAGTCATTAATAAATTGTTTCCAAATCACTGCATGAGGTCTTTAATGGAGATAAAACTTAGGTGCATGTTTCCCTTAACATCTAACTGATCTCTGAGAAGTCGTTCGAACCCTCCTTGACAGGTGATAACCTCCAAACAAGACGAATATCCAATAACTATGCAAAGCAGAGAGTTTGCAGTGCCAATCCCTCAAATTCCAAACCGGGCCAGGCTGAAATTTGGTCAACAAGTCAACAAGGATATCATTCTCATCCACAAACAATTTCAGAGAAATCCACATAGTTGTTTTATATTTACGATCAAATATTTAGAAGCAGTTGCTACATGAAATGAGTTCGCAATGCCTGTGAAAAAACATAAAAAACCCTTCTCTCAACCTTTAAAATGGTATGAAAAACCTCATGGAGTACCTAGTAACCCCGTGCTTGATGTTGATGCCTGTGAATGTGAACAGAGATGTTTGCAAGCTGACCAACCCCCAACGCTCCTCTTCAACCAGTTTGCAATGTTAGTTCCCAACGCCAAATTCAAAATCAATGGCGCACTTCAAGGAGACTATTGGAATACAATTCTATGTGCTAACATATGAGAATGATATCCTTGATGACTTGCTGACCAAATTTCATCCTGACCTAGTTTGGCATTTGAGAGATACAATTAAAACACTATTGCACTGCAAACTCTCTGTTTTGCATAGTTGTTGGATATTCGCCTTGTTTGGAGGTTTCCACTTGTCAAGGAGGGTTCAAATGACTTCTCATAAATCAGTTAGATGCTAAGGGACACCTGCACCTAAGTTTTATCTCCATTAAAGACCTCATGCAGTGAGTTGGAAACAATTTATTAATGACTTCCAACAACTTCCTGAAAATTAACAGTTTGTTGGATTCTTGTCTCTTTGACTGTTGCCACCTATCTCCAAGGCCTAGAATCCCATGCAAGAGGGGGAGTTTGAATTGTAAAGATGCCATTGAAAGCCTAGGCTATAAGAGAGGCATTGAAAATAATTGAGGAGGTTCAGATGGTTAATGTAAGACTCTTTTTGTGATTTACTGATGTAACAAAGCCAACTCTAGATTTTTATGTATTGGATTTGAGAATTTTTTTCTAATATAAGTCAATTTCTTTCCTACCATCTTGTTTTTATCTTACTTTGAAATTTACTATCATTGAATGCTTCAATTGATATTTTATAGCTGTATTGCAATGGAGGTTTGATTGTGATGTTGTTATAATTGTTCTCAAATTTTAAGCTTTGATTAAAGAAGTTCTTGTGTATAAAGCTTTTTCTTTATTGGTCTGCTAGTAATGCCTGATGCTAATAGTAGAATTGCTTCATATTTCTCACTAAAGTCTTCGTTCTATCCACATTACTCTTTAAAACCTTGATCTAAGTTAGACAAGACCTCTTTTGTTGATACATCTTATCTAGAACTCTCCGTGATTTACATTGTTGGGTTGAATTTGATCAATTTGACACTTTGTCTTAAAACTTACCTTACAAACCTATTGATCGGTAGTGAGCTTGAAATTTAGCATTAAAAGTGTAAATTTTAGTTCTAACATTCTTGGCACCGTTGTCGGGGATGAGTTGAAGATTTTACCTGGGAGGAACAACAAAGATTACAACTAGTTCTTGATGGTGAACAAGGATTGGAGACAAAAAACACTGCATCTTTCACCTGGCGATTCCACTCTATGAAGATCCAAGAWGTCAAAGGACATGGAGGCTATCTTGGCAAGGCGATTTKCTTCTCTAAACTTTTCARCCATATCTGGTTTTCYAAATCCAGTGCCTCATCTATCAGAATGTGGAGATTTACTGCCTATCTTTAGAGAAGAAAAGGATGATGATCTTGCTCAACATCTCATTAATTTTCATCAATGCATGGAGCAGTTGAACTTGCATTAGGAATATGTCTKAATGAAAATGTTTATGTTCTCCCTAAAGGATGATGCCAGAGACTGGTACTTTTCTATTCCTGGTGCAAGCATATCCACCTTGAGAGAATTCCATGCTGCTTTCAATTTKCATTGTAAAAAGTATTAATCCTTTGAGTTTCTTTTTCATGATTGTTGTGAGGAATATGAGAAAAGTGTTCAAGCTACATTAAGTTGCTCTCCTGAYTGTGAGGTTGAAGAATATCCATCTCTTTCTTTTCCCAGTTCTCATGACATGAAGGCATATTTTATTTGCTGTTCTTATGAGGAAGAGACAGTGGATGATTTTGTCCTTGAAGCAGATATCTTTGACAACCTTGATTCTGATGAAGTCACTGTCTCAAATATTGAACAAGAGCAACATGTTGTTGGCAAACACTTTGATGATGAACACTTTTTGGATAGACAACATCTTGAAACAAAACATTCTGAATGTCAAGAGTCAAAGGTTTTTTATGGACAACCCATTTTTTATGAATATACAAGTGATGGTGATGAAATATTTTTTTCTATGATTTCTTTGGAACCTCTTAGCACTATTCCTATATATGATGATTATGAGTCTGATCCCTGGGAATGCTATGGAGGTGTTGAAGGGGAATTACATATGCATCTGATCTCTTATCCATCACCAACAAATTAGCGGCCTTGTTTTGATAAAAACCATGTGTATGAGCAACAAAATGTTCCTACAGTACATGTAGAAATGATTAGCAGTCAACCAACATGTGGTTCTGAAGATGAGGAGCAACAATTCAACCAACAAATGCCTTTGTCTGTCATTCAATCACATGTGCTTGCAGAGGACATCAAACAACCCGTGGGAAACTTTGAAGCAGAGAAGGTAACCTTTTATCAGTTAAGTATGCCTTGCCATTAGTTTCATGACCTTGTCAATGAATACATGGAGTTGCACTTTTCAAATGATTTGGAGCCTGTAAATTTTATCATTTTGTCAGCATTTGGAGGTAATATTGGTGATCCTAAGAATGTATTTAGTCAGTTGTCACACATTTCTTGCTTCTTATGGATCATTTGCAGTGAAGAGAATAATTTTGTTACCAAACAGTTTGAGTGTCTATGGTGGAAGTTTGTTTTCACCCGAGCAAATTGTAAAAGTCAGTTAGAGTAGGGTCTTGTATATAAATAAGCTCGTGTTCAACCATTTCAATTTTCAATTTACTTTTAGTATTTGAATAAGACTCCACCAGCCCAATGGATAAGGCACTGGAACTGCATGTTCTTGGAGCCTCACAGGGAGGTCTCCATCCCCTGTGGAGCCAGATGTTATCACATAGAATTGTAGTCACATAGTCCCCTTGAAGTGCGCCATTGATTTTGAATTTGGTGCTACGAACTGGTTGAAGAGGAGCATTGGGGGTTGGTCAGCTTGAAAACATATTTGTTCACATTCATGGACATTGACATCAAGCCCATGGTTACTAGGTACTCCATGAGGTTTTTCATACCATTTTAAAGGCTGAGAGAATGGTTTTTGATATTTTATCACAGGTGATGCGAACTGAGACAGGGGCGCTACAAACTCATTTCCTGTAGCATCAACTGCTTCTAAAGATTTGATCGTAACTATAAAACAATGATGTGGGTTTCTCTGAATTTTTTTGTGGAGGATAATGATATCCTTGTTGAATTTCTGACCAAATTTCAGCCTAACCTAGTTTGGCATTTGAGAGATACAATTAAAACACTAGTGCGCTGCAAATTGGCACTGCAAACGCTTTGTTTTGCATAGTTGTTGGATGTTCGCCTTGTTTGGAGGTTTCCACCTGTCAAGGAGGGTTTGAACGAGTTCTCATAGATCAATTAGATGCTAAGGGAAACATGCACCTAAGTTTTAGCTCCATAAAAGATCTCATGCAGTGAGTTAGAAACAATTTATTAATGACTTCCAACAACTTCTTGAAAATTAGCAGTTTGTTGGATTCTTATCTCTTTGACTGTTGCCACCTATCTCCAAGGCCTAGAATCCTATGAAAGAGGGGGAATTTGAATTGTAAAGATGTCATTGACAACCTAGGCTATAAGATAGGCATTAGAAATCATTGAGGATGTTCAGATGGTTAATGTAATACTTTTTTGTGATGTACTAATGTAATAGAGCCAACTCTGTATTTTTATGTATTAGATTTGAGAATTTTTGTCTAATAGAAGTCAATTTCTTTCCTGCCATATTGTTTCTCTCTTACTCTGAAATTTACTATCATTGAATTCTTCAATTGATATTTTATAGTTGTATTGCAATGGAGGTTTGATTGTGATGCTGTTATAATTGTTCTCAGAGTTTAAGCTTTGATTAAAGAAGTTCTTGTGTCTAAAGATTTTTCTTCATTGGTCTGCTAGTAATGCCTCATGCTAATAGTAGACTTACTTCATCTTTCTCACTAAAGTCTTCCTTCTATCCACATTACTCTTTAAAAACCTGATCTAAGTTAGACAAGACCTCTTTTGCTGATACATCTTATCTAGAACTCTATGTGATTTACATTGCTGGGATGAATTTTATCCATTTGACACTTTATATTAAAACTTACCTTACAAACCTATTGATGGGTACTAAGATTGCACTTTAGTAGTCAAAGTGTAACGTTCAGTGCTAACAGTTCCCACGTATGGAACTCAACGTCTTTTTTCTTCTACCACCTCTGAGTTTGTCGTCATGTCTCACTCTAGGATGACTTTGACTTTGACCTTGTTGAGATGCCTTTGGAAGTGCCGAGGAGTGTTATATAGAAATTTTTCTGCTACATTGTAGGCTTCCTGCTGCACCCTTGAAGATGGACACTTGTCATCGACTTGGCAAAAGGATGGCTCTACATGGACTCCTGAACCATGGCAATACCCTCTAAGATAGCCTTGGTGAGGAGCCATGAAGGTCTGAACTAAGGTGCAAAGTGAAGGATGGTAAAACTGAGCAAGGTGATGAGTTGGCCACCGATCCCCACAAGAAACCCTTTCATTCCTATCTAGAGTGACACTATTAGTTATAAGAGGAGTCTGAATATACTGGAATCCAATTGAACCTTGACTCTTCGGAGTTTCCATTCTCTACGGGGGTTTGTTCATCAAAATTAAAACTAATACTGTTGGGCGAAGGACGAGATGCGACCTAAGTACAAGGAGTTATGGATTATTTACTTTGTGTCAAGGTGGCTATGCTGACTGGATTTGTTGCCATGCATCCTGACGTTGTATCCATGGGAGGCCACCTGCCATGGTGTCCTTGTCATCTCAGGACCACTTCTATACCATCAATGAGGACTCTGATTGCTAGCTGAAATTGCCTCCTTGATCCTGGACCCTAGCCTTGTGCGTTGATCCAAATCAATGGCATTAATGTCATCCTTGGGGATTAGGTTTCCCAGGGTTTGCATCCCAACACCCCATCACTTTACTCTAAAAGCTGTCAATATTTTTTAAAAAGTATACAAATACTTAGAAATTGTAATACTTTTAATAGAATATCACCAAACATTTTATAATTAGTATTTTAAGAATTAGTAAAATTGGCAAAGGTTTCTATACTTTTATATAAGTATGGATGCTTAAAATTTTCCTTAATTGTGACTAGGCTCTAGAAAAACATTGTTTTAGAATTTCCATTTCCTTCCTATATTGACACTTATTTCAAGGAGAATGTAAAAAGAATGATTAATATAAGTTTATATGTTTAGAAAACTAAAGGATGGAGTGGAATAGGTGAAGGCCATGATAGTTGCCGCTACTTTATGTTGGGAATCCCATCAAAGTTGGTAATGCAAACACCACAAGTGTGATTCTAGAACTCATAGGTGTTGCAAGAAGTTATTTGTTGGATTTGTCCTTAGAAGTTCCATCAAAATAAGTATATATTTATTTGATTTTTGAAAATTTCAAACAATAAAAAATTTGAGGTTTGATTTTTTAATATCATCATTTAAAAAAAATTAAATCTACTTTAAAATAAATATTTACTATTGTATTGTATGAATATCTCATCAACTTTGGGGTATCTCAATTAATGCTTAGTAATTCAAAGGTTAACATAAACATGTGTTAATACAATACAACATAAGTTTGCGATAATAAGCAATAAATATGACAATAAAAATATATGAAAACCACATTTTATGCTTGTACTATTTAATGTATTTTCAATATGGTGGTTGTAAATGATTGTTAATTTTTCATACCCAACATTATAAAATGAAGAAAAAAAAAACATAATTGGTCAATTATAGATACCCATAATAAAATGACACATTCACAATATAAATGTCAAAACAAAACATTTATGTATCACTCTTCGTTGCCATCACCCTGATTATCTTCCTCATTTGGAATTATAACATTGTTGTTGTCAAAAAGATGTTTTGATCTTGGATCATGTCTCAGTACAAACCACCAATTCCCATCCAACATGTTCGGGTAAAAAAACATTTGGTTGCAAAGTTTTGGGAAAACACAAGGCTCCTTAGTTTCAACCCACATTTTTTTAGAGTTAATACATATTAGCCCACTATCACGATCTTCCTTTACATTTCTTCGGTCAAAGGTATCCCACCACTTGCAACTAAAAATAAAATATTGAAAATATGATAAGTCCACTTGCACGATCTCTTGTATCTTTCCAGTGTAACCTAATTTCCCCTCTATTAGGTTTTGATCATGGTGGCTACCACGACTAGATTGGTTGAACTTGACCTCCACTCCAAAATCTTGTGTTATGTGTCCATAATAGACATCCTCAATGTGAAAATGATGTCCATATGCTCATGTAGATTGGAATAAATGCACCTATAAAAATGTGAACAAAGGACGATGTCATATGTCTAATAACTCGAGCATTAATAAAAACATAATACATGTTTTTTTTTATAAGTAATACTGAGCAAATTATATTATCAGAGAAAGATTTACAAAAACACCTACTACTGGCCTGCCACTTGGGAAACCAGACCAAGAACAATGCATAAGTTTGTCTATTTTTTCATAAGAGAATTGTCTAGAAAAGCTAGAAAACCTATTGCTATTGCAGTTAAAATGAATATTGTGCCTGAGAAATTGATGATGAGATTGTTTATCTAAGAAATGGCTATGATGGGTCCTATGCCCTTGTCCAAAAAACTAGAACATAATTGAAAAAATGAAAATAAACATGCTATTTATGAGTGAGAAGGCCCAACCTCATGGTGCACCTGAGGAGCAGGCACAATGATTGTTTCAAGGTTCATACTAGCAAGCTGCTTGCCCAAGAAGTTGAGCTTGGTGTCCAAAAGTGTCACTTGTGCTTGAATTTCATCCAGTTGGAGGGCAAGATCCTCCTTTTCCACCTTCCTATCAATCAGTGTCTGACCTAGGATAAACTTCATGTTCCAATATAGTTCAATGGTTCAGAAGTATTGGGACTCCCTCGCTCGAACCACCCTAGTATCCAGAATCCACGAGATGACTTCTGCTCAAAATTCATCCTCCATCACAAAAACTCAAAGAAATCGAACGTCGAACTCCACCAGGTCAATATCAGCTTGGATGTTTGGAGGGGCGTGCTCTCAGTAATCCTCTGCAGCATGCTCAACTGCGATGACTAGTCGGGAACCAGTCTGTCGACGGGTCGAGGAAGAGCTTCCTCGACCTCGTCCGTGTCTATGCCTTCAATTGTGTGCCATTGTGGAGGCTGGGAGAGGGGAGTTGAAATGATTAAGGGTGGCAGAAATGGGAGTAGAGGTAAGATAAATGCAAGGTAGGGTGTGGGGAGAATTGCACAAAGATCCTGTAAGGTGCTGAGAGAATTCCACAGAGAGCCTGGACTGTAGCAGAGGGTGGCAGGGTGAAATACACAGCGCCATCCAAGAGGTAATAATCACTGGGAGAGGTCCAGTCAAGATGGAGTTATGGAAACTACTGGAGGTGATGGACATAGCCATAATGTCTATGCCTAGGTGAGTACATGCAAGCTGCAACCCAGGTACCGACGAACTATGGTGAGGGGACTGCTTGAGGCCCAAAAAAGTAGGGCATGGGTGAAGGAGTTATGTGGAGGCCGAGGCATGATGTGGGGGAAAGTGGAGGGGAACATGGTTGCGATGGTTGGTGGAGGTGAGGCATGTCGTCTAAGCCTAGGGGGGCCTCGAGGCTGTTCTCTTCCTGACCACCCGATACAGGGGAAAAAAACATAATACATGTTACAATTCAAATGTGTAATATTATAAATTGAACGTGGTATTCATAGAGGCTATTACATAGTTGTTTCACCTGATCCCTATGTTTAGTGCATCCATCTCTTCTCCACGTGGGTTATGATTGGACACATCATATTTATCTTGTATCTGACCAGCCACCCAACTGTTGGGACAAATGTTTGACATAATGATAAGGATAAGGCATGATTTTACCATTCAACCATCTAAATGCTTCCCTATCACTGTCCCATTTCCTTATTTTATCTTCATACAATGCAACCCATGGTCGTGTTTCCTCTGCATTGTAAAGAGAGAATTTATTGATGGAAACAATTTCTAAATTTGCTGATGTATATAAGAATTCAAAACAAATAGCATTAGATAAAATACATATTATCAACTTCAGTTTAAACAATTGCTTTGTACAAATTTCACAAAATATAAGTGACTAACTCCTTATCAAGCACCTTTTTCCTCTCATTTGGAGTAGCTCCCCTTCCCTTTTGTCCTCATCTTGTTGGTCGTCCCAAACCATTTCCCTTAGCGTGTCATCAATTTGGTTTATCTACTCACTGACATAATAGAATGACTCATATTATATGTACCCCTCTACCATAGATCCCTTTGGTTTTTCCCTTTGTTGAACAAACCCCTTCAATTTTTTCATGTACCTCTCTAAGAAGAACATCCAACGACATGAGAACATCCTAGCTAAATCAACCTCATCAGGTAGGTTAATTAGAAGATGGAATTGCAAGTCCATAAAACTCGTGGGCAGCTCCTTCTCAAACATACAAACAATCTCAACTATCTCTCGACACTACCATGGAATGCTAGCCATATGAATATCCTTTGATGTGATCCAACATACAAATGCAAATAATTTAGATATGGCACATTGCAAGTCCTAGGGGAAGTCATGGTTCACAAAACCACACATGAGCAAAGGATAATGACATTACAAAATAAACACACACATCGTTAATTGCCATAAAATGTGAGTGCATACCATATTTTTACCAACACTATAGAAGAAGAATCATGTATTCAACATATATACTCTTAACAGGTTCAAATGGTTATGTGATTTCAACCTCGATAAATTCCCTTCTACAATGAATCGACATTGTAGAGTTGACCCATATAAAGAAGGTGTCTTCACACCCAATATAACATAATTCGCCATAAAAAGATAATCTTTCTTCAAAATCCATGGGACATCACCTTATTTAAAAGACCAAGAGGTACCAACCTCTTCTCTACTTTATTTTCTTGGCCAATGTCTCTTTTTACTATTTGAAGCAATAATATCTCTCCTAACAACCGATGTGTCAGTTTTATTCAATGATATGTGCCTCCATAAAGAATATGAAACATTTTTGAATATATGCATGGGATCTAGTAAGTGGCCAATATTAAGATGATCCTAATATGGAAGCTCACAAAATACATATTTCCTTTTGATACCAAATGGAATTTTTCTCAACATAAGTGTCAAAAAAATCAGGATCATCGAACATAGGTTCCCCATTTGAATCAAGCAATTCTGCCATTTCCTTCTCCTTCTCTGTGTCATATGCCCTAGTCCAATCTATCAGTGTCATTATTTCAAGTCTCTGGGTTCTATCTGGCTTATGATTGAAAGCATATGCAACTCTTCTATAAGGGTGGTATTCTGGGAAGAATACCATTGAGCAGTCATACACCAACTTTCGTAGGTGGTTGGACCACCTAGCCTTTATAGAGTGTCCACAACATTTACATCCATGATACCCTTTTGGTTACAAGACCTACAATTTTAATGTATATAGAGCACATTAGTGTCAAAATTAAAGATAGTTGCACCAAATTAAGTTACAAGTATGCCAAATAACATTACAAATATAAACAAATCACTAAACATGCTTACCACAACAAACTCCTAGTCCTGGATAATCGTGCATATGCCATACAACATCAAATACTTCTCCATTGGGATGGGTTTTGATACATCATATACATGTATCCCTTCCAATAATTGCTTAAATTCATCGATCAATGGTTGAAGGTAGACATCCATTCTCTTCACTTGTCTTCTACCTGGGACTATAAGAGCCAACACAAGATGTTCATTCTTCATGGACAACCATGATGGGATATTTTTATTGAACACTACCATTGGCCAAACATAATAGTTGGTGTTTTGGAGGGAATACAGGTTAAATCCATCCATGGCTATTGTAAGGTCTATGTTTTGTCACATTTGGTGTAGTCTAAAGGACCCCATTTTGACCATATTTCCTATCATTCACCCATTTTGTTACCCCTTAGTGATTCCATACCTACCATTTTGTCATTAAAGTGTTATGTTGATTCAAGAGGTAATCATTTTATCCTAATGTTGCATTTCCTTTGTTTTAATGGATAGAATATATTCAAATTGTTTTAAGTTGATGATATTACTAGATTTGTTCATGTAGCACAAACTTATTCCTGTAATTCCTATAGCAACATGTTTCTAGAAGCATTTTTGTCACGACATTTTCAGATAGATGAAGATGAAGTTGGAAAATACAAGACACGGGTTTTGTGCAGAATGCCCCAAATTGAGTAAAACATTGACAAATTTTCCATAAAGGAAACACTTTGGGAGATATGGGAAAATATTCGAGACGGATTTTCCCATAAATTTGTGTTTTGACAGGTCATGTAGTTTTTCCAACGATTGAAATATTTTCCACTTGTTCCAACCAATTAGGAAATATGGGTTCTTTAGAGAATCACGTGCACATGGACATCAACTATCCAATTTGGCCAACACTACAACAACAAAGGTGCTATTTCTGGTCAACGTTTTAACTGATTCCTGTAATGCGCACAAGTTGTTGTGATTTCATGCCTTCGATCATGAAATCATAATGAAATGACTTGTTATGAGATTCTGTTGTCTGAATTGTTTTTTTTTAAGCCAAAGTTGTAATATCCCGACTATCCTTAGCACATTGCATGGGATTGGATGTTAAGAACTGTTGGTTTTGATTTGGATATCATTGTGTAAGTATTAGAGGCAATCGCGCCTGAACAAAGAGATCGATAAAAATATTAAGAATGAAGCATATCGAGTTCTATTCAACATCCATGTACTATGTTAATCTTGGAATATAACGATTGGTTGATGCGTCATTAATTGATGAGTTGTTGAGCTTGTAAGTGTAGAATGAGCATGCTTCTAAGAGAAGGCATGCCCCCCTTTATCTCAAAAGTAGTGCCCTAGTTGTTTAATTTATTTTTTTACATTAGGATTAATTGTAGTTTGGTCATTGGTAATTGATTCATCCAATTCAATTCCTATAGACAATTTAATTCTGTAGTTAATTAATGTTGCAATTTCATTCATATTGTAGTTCAACTTATGCTTGTGAACATGAAGCTTCATGCTTGATTGTTTGATGGTCTAGTTGGTGATTCTCATGTATTAGTTTTTGATTATGTTGCTTATGTTTTAATTGAAGGTTTTCAATCTAACTGACAGAGTGGATCCAATGGAGTATTGTTGAATATAAAAACTATATTCAACATGCAATTCTACCTTAGAATATCCACTGTTAGATGAGAAACCATTTTTAGAGAGTTGTGATTTGATTTAATGCCGGTGTGAGTTTATTTAATTCTCGAGTGCAATTTCATTTGATGCTGTGTGGATTGAAAAACTAGTTTCCGTAGGATTAGATTAACATGCTTCATTTTCAATCCTTGGTCATGAACAAGAACATAGTACCCTCTAAACAATATTTTTTTAAGAGATGAATTGTTGCATATACCTTTCATTTAATTCCTCGTTGATTGGAAAACTGCTCATGTAAATAATCTTGTCTACATTAATTAATTCCAATTGTTTTCATCAGGACATAGATCTTAGATTGGGATTTGATCCTGCATATACTTTGTTTGCATCTCACAAGATTATGAGCCCCCAGATTTATGATTTAATGTATGGAATTTATGCATATAAATATCCCCACATTTTTTGGCCTCGTTATCGGGGAGATGCTAAAGGGATTAGAGCATTCATAGTTTAGTTCTTTAGTTTTTCTTTTATGTAAGTGTGTTTTTTATTCATGGAGGGATTAACTCATGTGAAAAGATGACTTGATGACAACAAGGTCTTAATTGCATGAAGATTTCAAGTACATGAATTAATTTTGTAGTTATTATCATTTCATATCTGCAATTGTGTAATATACCAGATATAAAATGTATGCAGAACATAAATAAAATGCTAGTAATGGTAGAATAACAACAATATAACCAGAACATTCACCACAATAACACATAAACGATATGAGAATAATAACAGAAATATCACTTTGAATCTGAAAGCAATGTTCACGGGCCTCTTCAAGGGGGAAACCTCCAGTTGAACATAGCTCTATTACAATAATATCCAAGCTAGGGTTCTCATATGCTCGACTCCTATTTATACTAAAAAGAAGCATCTAGAGGAAGAACCTTCTAGAAGCGAAAGCTTTTATTAGGTCTTCTTACATATGCCTTATTCTATTTTATTGAAAGGACTTATTAATATTGACCTGTATTACATCCGAATATATTGTTCTACCTATGTGTGGGTTAGGACCCTAACATATCCGCCCCCTTAAAAACAATCTTGTCCTCAAGGCTTGAGATGAGGAAATTACTGCAGAATGGTAGCTGGTTCCCAAGTGGCGTCTGCTGGAGTTGTATCTTTCCATTGGACTAGCACTTACTTGATGGTTCTCTGACGTAGGCGATGCTCACGCTGGTCCAAAACTGCTTCTGGCTATAGCCAAATGGATCCTTCTTCAGTTAACTCTGGAAGGTTGGTTTGAATTTGGCGCTTAAATCCAATCACCTTCTTTAAGCATGAAACATGAAAAACAGGATGTAGCTTCGAATGGCTGGGCAAAGATAACTAATAGGCTACTTGTCCCACATGCTTGAGAATGGTATAAGAACCATAAAATTTGGGCGCTAGCTTCTGGCAATGCTCGACCTTGAGGGAAGTTTTCTTGTAAGGTTGCAGTCAAAGAAACACATGACCCCTTTCTGCAAATTGACGTTCAGAGTGACCTTGATCTACTTTTTGCTTCATGTGATTCTGTGCCATGACCAAATTCTCTTTGAGGGTACGAAGAATAGCCTCTCGAGCTGTAAGTGTTAGGTCAACCACCTGGACCTTTGAGGCACCCGGTAAGTATGAGAGAACTGAAGGTGGCTTCTGTCCATATATCGCTTCAAAAGGAGTCATGCGTGTAGCTGTATGGTATGAAGTGTTGTACCACCATTCAACTAGGGGTAACCATTGAGCCCGCTGATTTTTCTTTTCCGAGGAAAAACACGTCAAATATGTTTCCAAGAACTTGTTGACAACTTCCGTTTGGCCATCAGTCTGGGGATGATAAGCTGTGCTGAGATGCAATTCGGTGCCTTATATCTTGAACAGTTCTTGTGAAAGTTGGGTCGCGATCAGAAACAATAGAGTGCGGCATGCCATGAAGCTTGAAGACCTGATCCATAAAAATTTGAGCCACCGTGGATGCTGTAAACGGGTGTTGAAGGGTGCATAAATGAGCATACTTGGAAAGGCGATCAACAACCACCTTGATAACAGATTTATTTCCTAATTTGGGTATGCCAGTAATAAAATCCACAGAGATATCCTTCCAAATAGCAGGTGGAATCGGGAGCGGTTGTAGTGTGCCCAGAGATTTGACTGTTTCTCCCTTGTTGCGTTGACAGACATCACATTCAGCTACAAAATTATGAATGTCATGTTTTATACCATCCTAGAAAAAGGAACATTTGACCCTGTCATAGGTTTTGGTGAACCCCGAGTGCCCTGCTGTGGGTGTAGCATGAAGCTCAGAAAGTACCGTGGATTTAAGCTTGGATTGTTTACTTAAATACAAACAGCCTTTGTATCGAAGTTCATCATGGAGCCAAGAGTACCCTGGGGAAGCTGGAGCATTGGACTACAATTGTTGGATCATCTGCGAACTTTTGGGATCTTGTAGCCATTCCTGGTGAACGTCTTGGATCCAATCTGGTACAATGAATGAAAGAGAAAAAAGGGATCCTTCATCTTCATATTTGCGAGAAAGTGCATCCACAACCACATTGTCTTTTCCTTTCTTGTAAATGATCTCATAATCATATCCAAAGAGTTTAGTTACCCATTTTTTTGTTCTGGGGAGGAAATGCGTTGTTCCAAAAAATACTTGAGGCTTTGATGGTCTGTCTTAATTTGGAAACATTACCCCAATAGATAAGGTCGCCACAGATCAATGACATGCAGAATAGCCAACATTTCCTTTTCATAGATGGAGTTGCCCAGATTTCTTTTAGATAGTTGCTTGCTGGTAAAGGCCAAAGGTCGACCCTCTTGCATTAGGACAACACCAATTCCTTTCCCTGAGGCATCACATTCCAACACAGAGGTCTTTGTGAAATCGGGAAGGGCGAGGACTTGAGTAGTGCACATGGCCATCTTCAAGGTTTGAAAAGCTTGAGCAGCGGCTGGAGTCCAAGTGAAAGAGTTCCTTTTGAGGAGAGCCATGAGAGGTGCTGAAATCTTCCCATAGTTCTTAACAAACTTGTGATAATACCCTGTTAAGCCCAGAAATCCATGCAAGCTCTTAAGAGTCTTTGGGTGAGGCCAGTCTTGCATAGCTTCAATCTTTTTAGGATCCACCCTGACG
>ML776942.1:198616-217857 GCA_009831015.1 Picea engelmannii
GTTCTTGATCTAGATGGAGAACACCATACCGGAGTTTGGACAAGTCATCTGTAATGCCGTATAAAGAGAAATAATGTTCCATTTGGGTTACCCAACCGGTGGGGTCCGAGCCATCAAATTTGGTCACATCCACCTGTGGAAGGTGTAGGTCACATTGAAAGTGATGGTTATGAAAGTTATGGGAATGAGAGGAATGGTCACCTTCAGTATGTGGAGATGAGGAAGAGGAAGGGTTATCTGTAGGGATATGCAGTTTGGTGTAGAGTGCCAAAAAGACTGATTCAAGCTGGGTGGTGAGGTCTTGTTTGATTTCATCCATTGAGGAATGCATGGTTGTATTGACAGCAACAACATTGGCACTGAGTTGTTTCACTTCTTGTTGGGTCTTGATGAGACCAGATTGCAAGGTGTTGAAGCGAGCTTCCAAGTCTTGGCTACGGGTATGGGCCATGAGGATGGGGGAACTGAAAAGGGGTGGGCGGGGTCAAAAATTTTGCCGAAAAATGATATGGATGAATGTGATAAGGGCGAAGAGATGAATCCAAAGGAATAGGTCTCAAATGATGGTGAAAAAATTTCCAGACTTGTTTTTTTTTTTTTTTTAACACTTGCGGAGTTATACTCCAGTCTGAATAATAATGCAGAGAGGAAATGCCCAAATGCTTAACCATAAAGAAATGTGTATTTAATTGGCAACCCGAACACAGTTGCATGACAATAGATCTTTTCTATTTTAATTTGTTTATGTTTCTGTCCCCAAGGGTTAGGTATTCAAGGGTTCTACAGATAAGGGTTTTCCCTGTGCTATAGCTCTCTAATATACGTGTGGGGTCCAACAGTAGTAGTCGGCCCAATATATCAGGGAACTAACTAAGGATGATAGACCGTACCCTTAGCCGTACTACCCGACTACCAAGGTACTAGAGAGTATCTTCCCGAGTGTTGTTCTCGGTGACACTATAACAGTCAGGCGACCAATCGGTTTATCTAAAGAGGGATTCAGGTAATCTAGGCCGATCCATACACATGTGCTGTCTGATGCGCTACCACTCGAAGGGGTACCAACAGGGGTTAGAAGGGTGGCCAACAAATGTGCACTTAAGTACCACTTGTATTTTCTGCATGTATGAATCCCTCAACCGCAGGTTTATGCGCATAACGACATATCTCTGTGGCTTAAAGACGTCGGAATATGTCTCTACCCTGAAAAAAATTTAACCCACACTTTTTTCTGAGGAAAGTGCTCTGATACCACTTGTAATATACCAGATATAAAATGTATGCATAACATAAATAAAATGCTAGTAATGGCAGAATAACAACAATATAACCAGAACATTCACCACAATAACACTGAAATGATATGAGAATAATAACATAAATAACACTTTGAAGATGAAAGCAATGTTCACAGGCCTCTTCGAGGGGGAAACCTCCAGTTGAGAAGAGGTCTATTACAATAATATCCAAGCTAGGGTTCTCATACCCTCGACTCCTATTTATACTAAAAAGAAGCATCTAGAGGAAGAACCTTCTAGAAGCAGAAGCTTCTATTAGGTCTTCTTACATTCGCCTTATTCTATTTTATTGAAAGGCCTTATTAATATTGACCTGTATTACATCTGAATATATTGTTCTACCTATGTGCGGGTTAGGACCCTAATAAATTGATTAAGTTCAATTATTTTAGGTGCAGTAAGAACTCATGTATACTAATCCATTTATGAGTAGGACCTCCAAACCAGAAAGAAGAATGTAATAACTCTTAAGAATTTTCTGAGTAAGGGAAAGCATGACACCACAAGGACCTTCTCAAATCCTTGTCCACACTCCAGAATTGCCACCAGGGATGAGTCTTCATTTTAGAAATCAGTGGAGGAACAAAGGATCCATGAACATATTCTACAAGAGGAGGATCTAGAAGTTTCTTCTAGTAGTCCTTGTGAGAATATAGAAGAGATCAAAGAGTCATGGACCACATCTGATGAAGATGAGATACTGGAGCCAGAGGTTGAATATTTGTTGGCATGTTTATCCCCAGATCCCTTGTGCATTACAAAGTGTGATGACCAACTTTCAAAATAACTTTATGGCATGACAACCAAGGGAAGCCAATGAGATGAAGACTATATTGAAACTTGGTTCCAAACAATCATCAAGCCAAAACACCACTCCATATTTCAACAATTCTTGGAATTATCTCCACAACAACAGTTGGCCTCTCATATCCCAATACTTATCAAGGTATACTTTTCAGATTTGGATATGAGTTTAACTGAGATCCTGTTACTTAAATGGATGCATTGGAAGTATTCCTACACTTGAGAGGAGGTTTTCCTTTTCCAAGTAGGGTAGGACATTATGATAAACAAATAAATAAAATAGTAAAGAGAAAAATAAGTCTAACCGTGAAAACCAGGATTGCTGGCACAGTTAGACACTAACTTTTCTTGAAAACTAGGTTTCTCGCTAGCAAGGTTTGCAATAAAATTATGCAAACAATTGTTGGTTCAATCTTTCATTTATAATTATTCAATCATTTTTTGAATGAATATTGCGTTGGATGATGGGGGATTCATTAAGGCCCTCCTTCCAACAATCTTGGCCCATCCACTCCAACTCCTTATTGTTGGTGTTTTGGTAGATCCAAGAGGATCTTTCCCTCCTAGATGACCTTTCTTATATGTAGAGAATATTCTAGAAGAAAGAGATCCATTGGACAGATGCTGAAATACCCTAGAAGAGAAGTCGGCCCAGAAGAATAAAGTATAATGAATAGACACCTTCCCAGAAGAGAATTCGGCCCAGCTAAAAGGAAATGAAGACTATAAATAAGGAGGTGCATTAGCTCATTTGTTCACTCACTCACACTCTCCCAACCACATAGAAGCAAGGCACAAGTTTGGAGGAGGTGACACAGTAGCTGCAGTTGCACAATTTATTATTGCTCAGTCTTTTGGTATCTCTCTCTTGTGTGCTACTCCTTGAGGAGGTGCACTACCTTTGTATGGTGTTGCAGTTGCAGCTCGGGTGGTATTTCTGGTTAAGCTATCACTTGTGCTAGGGTTTAACCGATTGGACTTTCTTTGTGAACAAAATCTATCTAAGAAAGGTTGTTGTTTTTTTTTTTCCCCATTTGGGGTTTTCCCAAGATAAATCTCTTGTGTTATTTTCTGTCTCTTATTTATGTTTCTACTTCTCAGTACATGATATATATGTTAATGGTAACAAAGTAAAAGAACACTAGTAACACTAATGCTCTGTAAATAACGAAAATCCAACATGGTATCAGAGTTGGTTACCTTCAGAACAATTTAACCACTGGAAGGAAGATCAGTACAATGACACCTTGCAACACCTTGTAGTTGTAATAATTTGTTAATATCGTTGAGTGCTATCCCAAGGATGTTGGGAATAATTCCTTCACATAGTAGTGCTCCCTAACCTAGCGCACCCCCTGAAATCCTCAATGTGTAGTTTGGTGAAGATTGAAAAATCAAGGGTTTTCAGTGCTAGGGTTTCTACCGGTGAAAATGTCAATTGGTACGAGAGTCGAGCATGGATTGGATGGAGTAGATAGCTTCACATCATAGAAGCATGGAACACAACTCATTCTAGAAGAGAATGAATTATTGGATCACGTCAAGAAGATGTGTCTAGAATCCGAAGATGAAGAAGCAAAGGCAAATTTCAAGAATAATGAAGTCAAGGCCAAGATGATCTTGACAGAATCAATCAAGGATCACATGATACCTAATGTATCAGAACTAAATACACCGAAGGAGATGTTTTATGCTCTAAATAAACTTTATGAAAGTAAGAATACCAGTCGAAATCTTACTTTGATGCATCAACTCAAAAATGTGACAACGAACAATTCAGAAACAATGGTCAACTATTTTATGAAGATCTTGAAGATCAAGGATCAATTAGTAGCTATTGGAGATCTAGTCAAAGATGCTAAACTTGTGACCACCACACTCAATGGATTCCCTCCCTCATGGGAGCCATTTTTCCAAGCAATTTGTGCAAGAAGGAGATTGCCCAAGTTTGACAAGTTATGGTTAAATTTCACTCAAGAGAAATCTAGGATGATATCCAAGACACAAAAGACTAATGAGGATGAAAAGTAAGAACTTGCTGCTCAAGTGAATAAGAGAAATAAAAGGGAAGAAGGAAATCTGAAGAAGTCTAAGAGATCTTGTTACAAGAAGGATGCTTCAAAGATCAGATGCTATAGTTGCCAGAAACTAGGACATTATGCCTTCCAATGTCTAGATAGAAATGAAAAGGAGAAGAAGAAACACCATGCACATGCAACAGATGACGAAGAGCACTCAAAGACATAAACATATGAAGAATTTGTCTTTTAGACAATGGTGTTTTCATATGACCGATAGAAGTAAACTCAAGTAAGACAACAACACCAGACTCCAGGTTTGCATATCAGGTTTGATATTTTATATTGTTGTTGCTTAAGAAAGTATTGTACCTAAGATAACAATCTTTACAACTTTATTATTTTCTATTGCTATCAAATGTTTAGGTACACTTGAATACTGTCGGTACAATTACCATTAATAAAATGCTCATTGTTGATGACATACTTGTCTGCAAGATGAAATTTATCTCCTCTAAGATATGTTCTTGATTTACTAACCATTCCATGGAGGTTACCATGGAAATGTTGTTCTTGTTCCTTGTTCTAGGCAAGTAATAGGTAATAGCTCCGAGAAGGAGCTATGATGACGATTGTAGGAGGAAACTATTTAGAAAGTCTACACGAACGTACAGATCCATGTGAAGTAGAAGACAAAGAAGAGTATCTCTTATGGATATTGACTGTGAAGAGCATAAGGCTCCAAACATGACCGTACAGTTAATTTGACCACTCTTTAGATCATCAGGAAGAGTCAATAGTGCCAAAAGGGCCTACTTAGAAATGATGTAGTAAAACTAACATGTTCTTGCAATACCTTGCATAATGCAAGGGAGATACAAATGCATGGCATTGATAAGACATACTATGAAGAGAAGTAGATGACTCCACCAGTGGTGAGGCAGGTGGCCCCACCAAGTACCAACTTAGAAAGAGCTAGATTTCAAAGGGCTTCAACCCTTATGATCCAGTAGGGAGGAGCAACCTCCTATCATAGTCCATAGGAGACCGGACTTCAAAAGAAGTCAACAGATGCAGCATAAGAAGGTGGCTCCGAAGATCATATAGACTCAGAGGGAGTCAAGCTTCAGAGGGGGCATGCAGATTTAGAGTGAGCCTGATCTCAGAGAGAGTCAATGGCTTAGAGACTTTTATTTAGAAAGTATTACTTCTTAGATTCATATAGGAGAGAGAGATGTCTTCCAGGATCGACAGAATGTGCCATGAGTTGAGGAGGCTAGATCGAAGCTTTAGAGGCTTCTAGGAGATGTGGGATCTCCTGGGAGGATTCCCTTGTCTCAATAGACCTTGCCATAGTCACAAAAGAGGCATCCAATCAGAAGGATTGGGATATATATTTTTCCCCAGTTCAAGAAACCACACATGTTTTCCAGCTATGTGGTGCTGATGAGCAACATCATTGATTCAAAACCTTCCACCATTGAAGAAGCTGTTGAGAAGCATGAATGGAAGGATGCCATGATGGAGGAGTATCAGTCCATCATGAAGAATGATATATGAGAGGTGGTTCCGAGACGAGAATGGAAGTTAGTAGTGACTGCCAAGTTGATCTACAAGATCAAGAATGCTGTAGATGGTAGCATAGAAATGTACAAAGCTTGATTTTTGGCTTGAGGATTCTCCCAGCAAGAGGAAGAATATTATGATGAGACACTTGCTCCGGTAGCTAGAATAAGTGTACATAGAGAAGCCACAAGATACATGAGAAGGAGTCTCATGTATGCATATTGAAGAAGACTTTGTACGGGCCTAAGCAGAAACCCAGGGCATGATATGCTAGATCAGACAATTATTTGATGGTTTTCCATTGATCTTACATGTGGATGACCTATTTATGATAGGAGATGATAATATCATAGTTGGGTGCAAGGGGAGCTCTCTTCAGAGTTCGAGATGAAGAATCTAGGTCCGATGCATTACTTCTTGGGATTGGAAGTGTGGCAGACATCAGATGAGATTTTCCTCATCCAAGGAAAATATACTGTTGAGATCCTGAAGAAATTTGGGATGATGGACTACAAGTCCATGAACACACCCATGGCGATAAAACTAAAGCTCTTAAGTGACAAATCTTCAGATTTGGTGGATCCCACGATGTACAAACAATTGATTGGATCCTTGATGTACATGGTTAACACCAAGACAAACATATGATTTGCAGTGAACACCTTGAGTCAACACATGGTTGAACCTAGACAAATACATTGGAAGGTAGAAAAGCATATGTTGAGGTACCATTGTGGTACGGTTTGATATGGATTGAGATATGTCTCAGGTGGAGATGTGAAGCTGCAAGGATATACATATTTTGACTGGGTAGGGATTGCATTGGATCGGAAGAGTAATTCCAGATGCTGCTTCAGTTTGGGATCATGCATGATCTCATGGTTAAACATGAAGCAAACATCAATGGCACTAAGTACATTAGAAGCAGAGTATATCGTAGCAAGCGTGGAAAGCCGTGAAGCAGTGTGGTTCCGAAATTTTCTAGCTGGGATATTTGATCTAGAATTGGAGCCAACTTTGATACATTGTGACAATCAAAGTTACGTGAAGCTTATCAAGAACTCTGTATTCCATGACAAGTCTAAGCATATAGAGATAAAATATCATTACATTTAGGACATAGTGGATAGAAGAGTTATGTAGCTCTAGTACATATCCATAGACGAACATATAGCAGACATTCTCACCAAGCCCTTGTCAAGAATGAAGTATGAGTACTTCAGGAACAAGCTTGGAGTGTTGTCAAATGTCCACCCTCATTGAGAGGGACGTGTGTTGTTTCTTCTCATGCCGACTAACCCCTCTAGCCAAGGGTTCCCTAGATCAGTCACTTGAGGTGACTAAGGGGGTAATGCATTTTCAGACCTATTGAGAGAAGAAACATCACACATGTAGTCTTAAGACTATGGAGGAGACTATGTGACTCTAGACAATAGCTGTGTGCTACTTTGGTGGTTGTGTACCACTGGTAGAGACTGTGTGTCTCTAGACATTAGCTGTGTGATACTATGGTGGATGTATTCCACTAGCGGAGGCTGCGTGACTCTGTACAATAGCTGTGTGCTACTACGGTGGATGTGTTCCATTGGCGGAGGCTGTGTGACTCCAGACAATAGCTGTGTGCTACTTCAGTGGTGTTGTACTATTTGCGGAGGTTGTGTGATTCCAGACAGTATATCTGTGCTACTATAATGGATGTGTTCCACTGGCAGAGGCTATGTGACTCTAGACAGTAGATGTGTGCTACTTCAATGGTTGTGTTCCACTAGTGGAGGCTGTGTGACTCCGAACAATAGTTGTGTGCTACTACAATGGATGCGTTCCACTAGCAGTGACTGTGTGTCACTGGACACTTGTTGTGTACTACTTGGAAAAAATTGTGATCTATTGGATGACATTGCAGTAGGTGTGTGCTACTAGTTGATTATCATGGAGATTACCATATCGTTTGGATGTAGCTGTGTGTGCTACCTTTTGATCACAGAGACTATGCCTGATGATTCGAGCTACTGAAGGCATTGTAGCAGCCGTGTGCCTGCTAGCAGATTGCAGAGTAGTCAGTGGACTACTAGATGAAGACATCGTGAAAGATGCCTCCCTAGCTAAGAGGGAGTGTTGGTGTTTTGGTAGCTGCGGGAGGATCTTTCCCTCCTAGATGACCTTTCTTAGATGCAGAGAAGATTCTAGAAGAAAGAGATCCATTGGAAAGATGTTGAAATACCCTAGAAGAGAAGTCGACCAAGAATAATAAAGTATAATTAAAAGACACCTTCCCAGAAGAGAATTCGTCCCAGCTAAAAGGACATGAAGAATATAAATAAGGAGGCACCTTAGCTCATTTGTTCACTCACTCACACTCTCCCAACTACACAGAAGAAAGACACAAGTTTGGAGGAGGTGACACAATAGTTGCAGCTGCACAATTTATTATTGCTGAGTCTTTTGGTATCTCTCTCTTGTGCACTACTCCTTGAGGAGGTGCACTACCTTTATATGGTGATGCTATAGCTGGGGTGGTATTTCTGGTTAAGCTAGCTCTTGTGCTAGGGTTTATCTGATTGGACTTGCTTTGTGAACAAAATTTATCTAAGAAAGTTTGATGGGTTTTTTTTCCCCATTTGGGGTTTTCCCAGGATAAATATCTTGTGTTCTTTTCTGTCTCTTGTTTATGTTGCTACTTCTCAGTACATGATATATATGTTAATGGTAACGAATTAAAATAACACTAGTAACACTAATGCTCTGTAAATAAGGAAAATCCAACACTTATCTAAGTACCAAGATTAGAGATTTTGATAATGCCTTGGAGCTTATATGCCTCAATGACATGTTTCCTCGCTAAAAACAATGGGGATGCATTAATGCCTCTTAACTGTCGATCCTGCAAGTTACTCGACTTCAACACATCTATTCATGCTTGACATGATGCATTGAAGTACCTTGATGCTCATTGACATAATTGGTGAGTAATATCATGTTGGTTAATGACATCCATTAATGGTTGGTAATCCAACGATTCCTCTCCATGTTTGACTTCAAGAAAATTTATTCACATGGAAGGGAATGTACAGAAAGGGGGGGAAGACTTTTTGCAATGATTTAGCCTATAGCAAACATGTAGATGTTTAGTTTCCTGTTATTGTTCCAACAATATTTCATTTCCATAGTTTTTGCTTGCAATTGTTCGAGTTCCAACATTTGTTCTAGTATCATTTTTGGTAAAATAAGATGGTACATAGGATTTTCGTCTTCAGCTGGTGTTCTCTGTTCCTTCCAACATAGAAATGAAGTGATTTAAAAGGGTACAGGTGGATTGCTACATGATATTTATGCAGTAAGTTCAACCCAGATTTTCCTACAACAAGTCACAATACTGATTTTATTCCAAGAGTTCCAGTCCAAAAATCCTTCATTCAAGAAGAACAACATAGTTCCAGTCAACATCAATCATAATTCCATATAATATGTACAGTTCTTGATCCTACAACATTTCAAGAAAAGCAACAAGGTAATATCAGGTAATCGAAACTTGGACAATTCTTTTAGAATTTATTTTATTCATTTGAATTGAGGGGTGCAATACTATGGAAATCTCTTTGAATTTGAAAAAAAAACTAAACCATGATCTTATCTCATTACCTATGATTGATGCATTCTAAATGACAACCCTATGAAATCCTTTCCTTGGAATTTTACTTGTTCTTCCCACTACCGCCAACCATTCTTTGTTTGGACTCCACCCGAGCTACAACTTAAAACACTTGATCCTTTTCAAATAAGCTAACGCTGCAACACAAACCCTGCACTCTCTAGATTGTAGGGAAAGAGAAGAGGAGCAAAGTAAGGCTTGATCTCGATGGAGCATAATCTCTGGATGCTTACTCGAAATGTAAAAGAAAGTTTTAGGAAGAACGGAAGCCAATAACCATACATTTCTTAAAGTGGCTAGAAAGTTTAAAGTGAAGACTCCAAGCTAAACTTAGAGGGTTCCAGTCAAGAAGGTCCAACTTGGACATTCTCATTCATGTTTCTTCACAAGACATGACTCAATTTTTTTCACTATCTGACAGAAATCAAGAAATTTTGAAGTGTTAAAATTTTTATTAGTTTTGAAGGGCGGATGATAGGTGTCTCAGTTTGCAACATTCAGGTGTGGGGGAATAGTTCAACAGTTCAACAAGGCACCTTGTTAAAAGAGTGAATTTCCTATTCCTGTAACAAATTTTTGTTCTTATATAAGATCTCTGTTCCTGTAGCAGATCACTAAGATTTGTTGTAGACTACTTCCTCATAGTAGAGCTTGAAGAAACAAGGTCATCTTCAACATGGTTCAAATTTATTGCAGATTCAATCCTCTCCTTCCAATATTCTATCAGTCTGATTAGTCCAAAGTTCAAGCATTTACATCATAAAATTATTTTCAACAACACTATTCAGATTCCTTGGTATGGTTTATTCCTCAATGGTCTTCAGAGTTCAGATTCATATTCCAACCTTTGTAATTACCTCTTTAAATGATCATTAAAAGGAAACCTGAGGTGAGATCAATTTTAATCTTTTATTTTGTTAAAAATCATGATAAACAACTATTATTAGCTTGTGTTTCCTATGTTCTATCCACCTTTCAACCTACTATTTCATTTCAAAGCCACCTTTTAACCTTATAGATCACCTTCCAATATTATTGATCTCTCACTTCTCAAAGATCCAGTCCACCCCTACCATACTATCATAACACCGTCCCTTTTAACTAATGAACTTTTGATCATGGTTTGGCACAATCCAATATAATGATGCCTTGACATTGCCTTTCTTTTTCCATGATTCAACATTTTGCATGCAATTTAGAATTGGTTCTATAACTAATTCGAATTCCATCTAACCATCTACAATCCTTCCTTCTCCAAATTTTTTCCATTAATAGTGTCAATGTCAAAAGGAAAAATATTTTGTTAAAACCTCCACAACGAAAAACTAACATAGAGAATCAAGGTGTAAAGGTTGTTGTTGTTAATAATGATAATAAAGGAAATAAACGTGCTCCTAGAGACGAGGGATTCACAATTCACAAAAAGGTTGAAAAAAGGGAAATCTTTGAGGTAGGGCCTTGAAGAAATGGAGATCTTGGAGAAGTACATTAAAAATGAACATGCAATGTTAAAAGACTCCATCATAATTAAAAGGGATGAGATTAAGAGCATCCTTTTAGGCCTAATACATATTTTCTCCACCAGTTTGTGAAGAGTCTCAACAATTTTGAGGTATCAGTTTTGCAGATGGGCAGAAGTTCAATTTTGCATGAGGACATACAAATCCTCAGACATGGGGGAGATTTAGGGTCTCTATTTTATCACATTTGGTGCAGTCTAAAGGACCCCATTTTGACCATATTTCTGATCATTCACCCATTTTGTTACCCCTTAGTGATTTTGTACCTACCATTTTGTCATTAAAGTGTTATGTTGATTCAAGAGGTAATGATTTTATATTAATGTTTCATTTCCTTTGTTTTAATGGATATAATAGATTCAAATTGTTCTAATTTGATGCCATTACTAGGTTTGTTCCGACAACATAGACCTATTCTGGTAATTTCTGTAGCAACCTGTTTCTAGAAGAAATTTTTCCATGACATTTTTGGATAGATGGAGTTGAAGTTGGTAAATCCAAGGCATGGGTTTTGTGAAAAATGCCCCAAATTTAGTACATCATGAGCATATTTTCCAAAAAGGAAACAATTTGGGAGATATAGGTGAATCTTCAAGACATATTTTCCTTGAAATCTGTGTTTTGACAGGTCCTGTAGTTTCCTTGATGGTTGAGATATTTTCCACTCATTCCAGCCAATTCAGAGATATGGGTTATGTAGAGAATCACGTGCACATGGACATCCACTATCCAATTTGGCCAACACTACAACAATAAAGACACTATTTCTAGTCAACGTTTTAAATGATTACTATAATGTGCACAAGTTGTTGCGATTTTATGTCTTCGGTCATGAAATCGTAACAAACTGACTTGTTACAAGATTCTATTGTCTAAATTGGTTTATCTGAAGTCAAAGTTGTAATATCCCGACTATCATTATCAGATTGCATGGGATTAGATGTTAAGAACTGTTAGTTTTGATTTACATATCGTTTTATAAATATCAAAGGCACTCGTGCCTGAACAGAGAGATTGATAACGATATTAAGAAGGAAGCAAATCGTGTTTTGTTCAACATCCATGTATTTTGTTAATCTTGGAATATAAATACTGGTTGATGTGTCATTAATTACTGAGTTGTTGAGTTTGTAAGTGTAGAACAAGCATACTTCTGAGAGAAGGCAGGGTCCCCTTCGTCTTAGAAGTAAAAACCTAGTTTATTTATTTATTTTGTTACATTAGGATTAATTGTAGTTTGGTTATTGGTAATCAATTCATCCAATTCAATTCCTATAGACAATTTAATTCTATAGTTAAGTAATGTTGCAATTTCATTCATATTGTAGTTTAACTAATGCTTGTGAACATGAAGCTTCATGCTTGATTGTTTGACAATCTAGTTGGTGATTCTTTGGGAAAGAATTGTCCAGAGCTGTAGATCTATGCAATCAATGATTGCGATACTTCACTAATCGACAACTACCTATGATAATTACCTTGATCACATGTATTAGTTTTTGAGTTTGTTGCTTATGTTTTAATTGAAGGTTGTCAATCTAACTGACATAGGATCCAATGGAGTACTGTTGAATATAAAAAACTATATTCAACTTACAATTAGAATATCCACTATTAGATGAGCAACCATTTTCAGAGACTTATGATTTGATTTAATGTTGGTGTGAGTTTATTTAATTCTTGAGTGCTATTTCATTTGATGTCGTGTGGATTGAAAAACTAGTTTATGTAGGATTAGATCAAAATGCTTCATTGTCAATCCTTGGTCATGAACAGAAATGGAGTACCCTCTAAACAATAGATTATTAAGAGCTGCATTGCTACATAGACCTGCCATTTAATTCCCTGCTGATTGAAAAACTGCTCATGTAAAGAATCTTGTCTGCATTAATTAGTTCTAATTGTTTTCATGAGCACATAGATCTTAGATTAGGCCCTGATCTTGCATATACTTTTCTTGCATCTCACAAGCTTATGATCCCATGGATTTATGATTTAGTGTATGTAATTTATGCATATAAATATCCCCACAAATATGCTCAATCGTAGGCTTCGTACTTCATCCTTGAATTTACAGGGCCATGTATCCTCTATATGCTTCATGGCTATTAAATATGTTGGGATTCACATAACTCCTGAATCAATTCTGTGTGAGGCATGCCACCCCTGCAACATGGCTAATTGTTTGCAATGAAAGAGCCTTTGAATCCTTGGAATTTTAGGCATGTGCCTCAATATATCATGAGGATGACCATGTGTCTTACCCTTGGATTTTTATTTATGGTACTTGTCATGTCCACATTCTAAACATATCTCTTTGTCCCCATATTTGTTTTTGTACATAATACAATCGTTTGGACTTGTGTGGTATGATATGTACTCAACACCCAACATTTTCAACATTTTTTTTTGCCTCTGCGCAACTATCGAACACAGAATTATCTCTTGGCAGTAACTTATCTTTGAGTAACCTGCAATTAGTGGGTAATATAAATGTACATTGTCATCAAGCATGCATAAAATAAACCATTTTCTTCCTTCATTGTGTGACAAGATTCCTTAAAAAATTAGGGGACTTAATGGTTAGTTACCTCAAGTGCTGAGAAACATGCGTTTGACATACCATACATTGCTTTCAAGTTGTACAATAATATTATTGTCCCTAGTTGGGTATACCTTGGCCGATGTCCAAAGAGAGGGGTGGTGGAAGCACATTTCAGGTTTTTGAAGAAGGTATCGATGATATCAATGTCATCCCCTAGTCCATTTGGATGGAATGCATGTAAAAACATTCCTTGCATGACTTGGGTATCCTGTAAGAAATCATCCATACATGTCATTGCCTTCATCCCCAACATGTGAACAACTAGTGTTACTCTATAGGTTTTGAATTGGTTACTCAGGATGTAGTGGGAATTGAATAGGTGGTTGATTCAACTATGCTTGGTATGCTTCCTCTCTAAGCTGTGCTCATTTAATAACAAGCTCATGACTTGACATTGTAGTGGGGTGCAATGGTATATGGTAGACATGTTACTCGTCATTAGAGTCATGATTGTAAAAATATTGAACATTACATCGATAATATTAGTAACATAATGCATTTAGTATGTTGAAACATTATACCAAACATTATTAGAAGCATGTAATTTTTTTTCCTAAGAATAAACATGCAACCAAACACTTTATAAAACAAATTTCGAATTAAGCAATTCATTTAGATTAGTTCCTTTGAAAATCCAAAAATACAATTACCCAATCATCTTTTTCTTACGGCCTAAGGGATGTCTGCATAAAAGAGATCCAATTCACATTGTAATATCATTGACCTAGGCTGGTTGCTGGAAGATGGCATGTTATATTTGGTAGGATAAAAAAACTGTCCATTTTCATCAAACATCTGCATGCAATATCTTTTTCCTGATAAGCGCTTGTGGAATTTTGGGACTACCAAAATATCTTGTGCATTTGAACTCGATCCTGAATCATGACCCTGCAAAATTCAATGAACAATTATTTAATAGATCTAATATACCCTAGGTATATTGCACATCATGTGAATGATTTATAATCTTTGAGTTAATGGACATGTTTTTTGTAGAGTTGGTTTTCTTGTGGCACCGAGGCTTCTATTGCAGACAACAACATCCCATTGCACACAACAACATGACACACGTGAAAATTCATTCTTATTACTTAAGATAGTTAGTACATGATACTGTTGTGAATATTGTTTATTACATGAGATATGATTAGGTTGTTGATATATTTACAAATCTTCTATTATAAGATAAGTTTGTGAAACTTCGAGCTATGCTTGGGCTTTGAGAAGTTGTAATTATAGGAGGGGGGCGTGGGTACCCCGTTCATAAATAATTTCACCAAGTTACATTTTTTAGAGCATTGTGATCATTGGGGGTTGTTAAAATGGATAGCTATGTAGGTTCATCACACCTATATATCTCCCATAGACAATTACAATCATCTATAAAAGTTGAATGAGTGGTAGAAACAAGCAATTAACTGGTGTGTACAAGAAGGAAAAATCAAGGAGTTTGTTATGCACCCTCACCAATCTATGTGCATTGTGGACCTTGTCTTCCTCACTTCAAGGGAGTTGGTTACATCTTGGTGCTATATAATATGGCCTTATGGGTCGATATATGAGTGTGAAACAAGAGTGTATGATACAAGTTGTGTATGGAAATGTTTTGGTTTCTTACACTTCTTTGTATATTGAACTATGCTCGATTGTGCTTAAGTGTTGTAAAAATTTCTTAAGACACCACCTCTCTCTTGGAATATTAGCATTTTGATCTACCTAATTCTATGATCCTCCAACAAGATACTAAGTTTTCTTGACCCTTAGTGTTTCAACACCTTTCAAGTAAGACCAAGGAATGCAAAAAGCATTGGAAAACATAGACACATTTTCAAGTGAGATTGGAGATGAAAAACCTTTCCTTTTCATTGAATACCTAGGGATACAAAAGGCATGGGAAAGATCGACACCTTGAGAAATCATAAGGCACCAAAACAAATTTAATGCACAAGTGACTAAAAAATGTAGAAGACATTGAACAACATAAGCACCTTGAACGTATCATCATTAAACATTTATAAATAACCAAAACAAATGTAGTGGAAATTATGTGTCACAAATGGATTTAATGTTAAACCTAACTACAAGATTAACAAAGATTTTAATATAAATAACACCTTTGTGTCAATTGGTTTTAGCTTGGGTGGTTGGGAGGAATGATTGTTATCCTCCCCACTCGGGTTCAATTCCCACAAGTGACACGTTGAGCTCATGATGATTATATTGTTGTATATACCTATAATGAAGTTTTTCACAAATAATAATTTAAATTCAATCTCTAGTAACAATGAGGATTTTTTCATCCCTTAGTTCATTTACATTAATGGAATCATGGAATAACATGCATATAAAAAAATATTGTTATTTTTTTTTTTTTAAAACCATAATAACTAAAATAAATATGAAAAATGATTTAATTTTTAATATAAATTTTTTTGGTATATATATATATATATATATATCTATATTGACAGGAACGAATAATGGGATTTTATTATAGAAAATCAATGGTAAGCTACTGGTTCGGTTACATATGAGCTGGGCCAAACTTGGCTAAACAGTTACAAACGTCACACAAGTAGTTCTTAACATAGTCGTTACTTGCGGAGGCTTCTATACAAAACGCCTTCCTCGTAGAGTTTATTTGCAGAGGCCAATTCCTGGCCTAGGTGCCTCTTGCCAAATTACTTTGAGCCTCCCTTCTTGGGGTGATCCCTCTCCTACTTCCATTCTTTATTTAGCTTCTGCATCTGTTGTTCTAGACTGCTGACCCTTTCATCAAATTCTTGTTTTGGGTGTTTAAGTTCCTTGCGGAGTTTCCCCAACTCCTCAGAAAGACCGAATTTGGTACAAGTGATGTCATTTTCCAACATCTCCAGCCTTCTCCCTGCGTCGATATCTAAGTTCTGGAGGAATTCGTCCAGGTTGTTCAGCTGATGCCTGCGATGTTGCATGTTCACCTCCAGTGCTACCAATCGCTCTTCCATCATTAGCTTATTGCTTGAGCTCGATGCCGTCACTTTCCTTGCTGCTTCTGGGTTGCTGCTCCTACGTGGGGTTCTCTCTCCTATGATCACTATGCTGCTATGCACCTTCCTTTCCAGACTTCGAATTCTTCTGGATTGCATGGGTTCCTTCCCTACATCTCCTTTTAACTTAGAGATCCACAGATTTGCTGATCCCATGTGATACGTGCGATCTAGAGAGCATGGGCTCTTGCTTGGTTTCAATGACCAAATGATGGGCGATTCCATCAGATTTGACTTCCTCCTGACTACTGACTGTGGTGGATTCGACCCTGTACCTTCAAGGTCTTGAATTTCCCACTTGCTAGCTCGTATCCCTGTTTTATTCCAATATCTCATGGGAGTTCCCAACTAGTCAAGGTTCCGTTGATTTGTAAGGTTCCAATTCTTGAAAGGGCTCCTCTGTTGGCCTCTTCGTCTGCTGTTGCATTCATTCCCCAGAAGACGTGGTAAAGATGATAGGTTCGAAGCTTTCCCAGGAGGAGATGGATTTTCTCCAAAATGTGTTGGAGTTTTGCATTTTGGGTTTTGTTGCGGAGAATTAAGGCTTGGATTATTAGCCGTGAATCCCCAATTATCACCAGATCTCAAACATTGTGCAAAATAACTTGATTTATCCCTTGCCAGAGGGCCAGTGCTTCTGCTATGTTATTGGTTTCTATGCCAAGTCCCCAGGCAAACCTGATTTCTGGGAGTTTGTTGGGGCCTACCAGGATTCCTCCTCCTCCTGCCACTCCTGGGTTCCCTTTGGAAGCTCCGTAAAAAAATAGAATATACTTATTTTCCTTTCTTTTCCATTCTTCGAACTCTTGCTCCTCCATCCTGATTTTCCATTCTTGGTGGTGTGAGGTGTTATGAGTTTGATGTTGTTGATCTTGGAGCTTAAGATGTTCATTCCAGAGTTTCTCTTCCAATTCTAACGACTTTGAGTTTGCTTCTTTACATAAGTGGGGGGTGCTCTCGCCAAAAAGGGCCTTTATCTTTATGGCTACTTGGGCAGGGATGCTTTTGGCTTCCCTGAATAACCTATTATTTCGTTCAAGCCAGATCTTCCAGAGAATAAATTTTGGGAGAGTTATCCAAAGAGTGGAGAGTTGACCCTTTTTTGCTATTTGAAAAGGGCAAAGGGAGTTCCAATTCCGGAGCAGGGCGATGACTTCTTGAGGTAAAACAAGAGTGTTTGGGTGTAGTCCAAGGGTTAAATGCTAGACTTCTTTGGAGTAAGTGCATCTTAAAAGTAGGTGGTCTATAGTTTCCTCTTCTTGACAGTAGAGTGGGCATCTGGAGGGGCCTTCCCAATCTCTTCTTCTTAGATTTTTTGCTAGTGAGAATACCTTTGTGTGCCATGGTCCAGACATACATATCTATCTTCAGAATTGACTTGGGGCACCAGATGGATTTCCAAATTGCTGGGTCTGGGGGGACATGGGGGATTGCTGCTATATGTTGATATCCTGTTGTTGTAGTATAAGGTATAGAAAATGGTCCCCACCCTCTCTTGTCTTTTTTCCTTATTTTTAAGGGGGTTTTCCCTTGTAACCAATACTTCAGCATGTTCTATTCCTCTTCTAGCTCCGGTCTCCCATGATTGAGTCTTCCCAAACCTTGATTTCTTTACCATTTCCTGGTGTCCAAGTGAGGTGAGGTTTAAAGTGTTTGAGAGCCTTCTGGCATAGAGAGAAAATTGGGGATCCTTTCTCCACCTTTGTTGGATTGTCAAGGCACTTTTTCCTTGGGCCTCGAAAGTACTTCTTCCATAATGCTATTTTACTCCAGGAGGAATTGCCGGTGATTATGCGCCACAAGATATTTGCTCCCAATGCTAATTTTGAGTCTGGGTTTTTTTAAATTGGAGCCCCCCTTCAAGGTAGGGCTTGGTTATTTTTCCCCAGCTTATAAGGTGCAGTTTCCTCCCTGTCTGTTTCCCTCCCTTCTAGAGGAATCTTCTGAATAGTGCTTCAATTTTTTGGAAAGTGGACTTCAGGCCAAAAGTAAGGAGCTTTGATAGATCAGGATGCTTTCTAACACTGCTTTGATGAGGACCACTTTGCCTGCCAGGTTTAACCAATTTGCTCCCCAGGAGTTTATTCTATTTTAAAGTTTTCCTATCATTTGGTCCCAATGTAAAGCCCTTGGGTTGGATTTGAAAATAGGGACTCCCAGGTATTTAAACGCATCCCAGGTGGTGCAACCTTCCATTCCTAGGGTTCTTGAGATATCTAGCATCTCCCTTGGAGTTATGTTCCACCCAAAGATTGTAAATTCTAACCTTGTACAATGTCTACTGTAAACAAATATTCAGAAAAGAACAGAAAAGATACAATGGCAAATACAAACATTACACAGAGTTTTTTCCCTTGGAAACCCAAACCGGGAAAACCAACATATATTATATTCATTCATTGTGTTACATTGTTTACAATACAATATACATATAGGAGCCAGCGAAATCCAAAACCCTAACCCAATGACCTGGATTAGTAAAAAACCCTAATTCCTTAACCGAAAATAGAAAACCATCGGCAAAAACAATGTGCCAAAAAAACCACCTAAATACATGACATGTTTCCCGAGGTAGGTGTCACGTTTACCGAGGCATAATTTTTTTTGAAAATAATATAACACATACCCAACCTTCTCCCACTTGTTGTTTTCTTTGCATATAGGGGGTTACAAGGTTACATAGTAAAAAATCCAGGGCAACAATGCCCATGGATCCTCTACACCAAGACAACTTCTCAATGCTCACAGATTTTGT
>ML776942.1:227693-248014 GCA_009831015.1 Picea engelmannii
AGACATCGTTTGATTACCGGTCATTGAGGTATACCATTAACAAATGCGATACAACCTAATTATGATGAAAGTAGGTATCAAGGCACTAAGTACATTTTTACAAGTGTGAATAAAGGAGATGGGGTCGAACACTTGAAGAATCCATCAATTAGGAGACAATGATGTATTCCCAATTGTCGATGGCGAGCGAACTTGCCACTAATGACTGCAAGCCTCAAGGTACTCATAGGAATCTAGGTCTCGTTTCTAGAATAGATGAGATGAATTCGATGGAAGGAGACCCGTTGAAAGAAGAGCATTAAGGAATCTCTCATCATTCAACATGAGGTACAAAGCAAAAGCTTCATGATTTGGAGTAAATTGAATGAAGAACATGTTCACGAACCAACAACCCTGTGCGTCTTTCGCGTGTGCCAAGTGCAAGCGATACACAAAAAAGACCCTCTGAATAGCAGCCAATGAGGAAAACTGCTGACAAAGGCGAGGAAACCACCAATAAGGCTAATGGCATCCAAGACACTACATGAATCCCAATGTGTGAATATATGTCTTGCCGTTGAACACAAGGGAAACCACCCAGTCAATGACCAATGATGAAATGTTGACTACTGGGTTCAAGGTTACCTACCAATGATGAAAGCAAGACTGGGATGCGTGATAGGACTACAACATCATATGATTCTGAGACAAACTGAGGGTATGGCTGACATGCAAATTCAAGAGTTCTAAGGAATGGCCGACACAGGTTGATAGACATCCTTTGAACAAGAGCATGAGACATATGGAATACTCTGACAACATAGACTCAATGATGAAACCATGAGATGCATGAGGAATCAATCAAGTTCTCCATAGGGATTGGAAGAGTAACTAGTCGATGGAAAAAACTCTCTGTAACGAGCTCAGCTTCCTCAGGCCATGCTAAACCCAAAATTATGATGAAAATTGGACTCAATAACTTTGTTCTCTATTCAAAGGCGACACGACTGCTGCTAATATAAGATAATACTCCCTTCCCACCCATTTTTTTTTTGTTTTTTCATATTCAAATGAATGCTATGATACAGAGGAGTAAACACATGTCGCAAGTAAGCAAAACTAGTTCCAGCAGTGGAACATACCTATGATCAATGCACAAAGATGCATGCGGGAGATGGACACTCGGGGGAATGTTCCCTCCTGGGTATAGAGTTTCAAATTGCGAAGGATATATACGAGGCTCTGCTTGGTTGAGGATGCAAAACCGCTAGGCAAACGGTTTATAATGCAAAGCAAGAACCATCTATAGGCTCAATACTACAAGCAAGGGCATGAGATGCAATCACAACTTAACGCCAAAAAATGTCCTTTTTCATAATCTTAGTCTACTTGGTGTGAACAAGGGATAAACTTTTACCAAATAGACATCCTTTCAAGTCCAATTTACGAGTGTGAAAGAGACAAGTTCACTCAGAAATCTTTTCACTTTTTGAAAATGAGTCGGAAAAGATCCTAACTAAGACTCACGACCTTTCCAGTCCAGTTTAACGAGTGTGAAAGGGAAAAATTCACTTGACAATCTTTTTTCTTTATAGATGAGTCGAAAAAGAGCTTAAATCAGAATCACTTAGGAGTTTCTAGGCGACAAGTCACGGGGGAGGCCAAGGCTCCCGTGCTAGAATTTTGTGGAAGGTCAGTATCTTACGAATAGCCAACATAAGCTTGGGAAAACCCAAATCTCTCCAAGTCGAGGAGGATAAAGTGCTAGCGGAGGTTATCGTCTCCATGATATATCAGATAATGTATCTTACTGGAAAGGACATAGGCAAAGGAATTCGATACCCCACAAGACCATCCCAATCGAAGGGAACTTCTCCAGGACTTGAAGGGAGAATAAAACTCTCTCTTGTTCAGAAGGAGCAGTATAAAGAATGCCGACGAAATGGTTGAAGGACGCATCACCCTCAAGGTAGAAGAGGATGCATGATAAAATGGATAAGGGACACATCATCCTCGACAATGGGGGTATGGTCAGGAGAGTATTGCAGCGACATGAATGCCGTGTCAATCAAAGGAAAAACAAGGTGTGGGGAAACCAGAGACGCCTCAAAACCCAAAGCGCCCTAAGGTGAGAACCACGCTTCTGGTATCTCAGCATTAGCTGGACACAAATGAGTAAGGTGATCTCCTTCACAAGTGCTGCAAAGGAATTTAGGTTTATGTCTGAGACATCTAGGCTTCTCAATGCCCCCAATGCCATTCACAACCACTGGTGACATGCTCTCAATGTGACTAGCAGGGGTGAGAGAGTCATCTCCCATATGATGTACATAGGTTGGAGATGTGACGTCGATATTACTCGTGGTGACTAGAGTGATGCCCCCAGCATGACTATCAACGACTGGTTGCAGGTCTTCAACATGACTTGCATAGGTCATCGACCCATCTCCAACATGACTGGCAGAGGTTGGTGATGGAGCTCCAGTATGAATGGCAGTGACTGGACTAGTGGAGGTGGGTTGTGGCATTTGATACCAAGGTCGAGGGAAAGATTGGATTTGAAACATTGCAGGCCAGGAAGGGTCTTGGTTTACACCTTGTTCCTGTCTCGAAGGGTAGTATCCTCTACCTAAATGATCTATAGAGGTTTGTACGAGCATCATCACTGAATAAGATGTCTGTGAAGAGACAAAAGTATGATAAGGATTATTCGAGTGAGGATATATGTTGCCCCCATGTGTAGGGGTTCTATGAAGAGGGTAGCATGAACCGTAAAACTGATTCTCCCTGTATGAAAGACCCAGGGATATATGTGGACCCTCCATGGGAAAATTGTTTGTATGAACCGACATGGCAGACAAAGGATACATGGATGGGGTATAATAAGTAGAATAAGCACCAATTTGAGTACTGGCTCCTGAGATAACATAGCTAGGACTGGATCCATAAGAGGGGAGGTTCCAACCTCCCACAATGGGAGTTGGTTGAGGGACATGATTCATATCAAACGAAGATCTAGGCAGTGGGCCCATGGTGCCCCCAGATCCAATGCTATGATTCATATAAGTGGGCCA
Source organism: Picea engelmannii (assembly GCA_009831015.1). Lineage (NCBI taxonomy): Eukaryota > Viridiplantae > Streptophyta > Pinopsida > Pinales > Pinaceae > Picea > Picea engelmannii. The sequence continues at coordinate 230,747 of ML776942.1, forward strand.
GGGAGAGGATGGAAAGGGTGAAGGCGCATTCGACATATCAACAAGAAAATGATTAGAGACCCAAGGCATGGACCGAGTGTCATAATTCTGCATACCATTATGAAAAGCGGACATATTCGTCCCCATGAAATGAGTGAGCATCATGGAGGGGGGTAGCAGTAAATGAGGGAGTCAAAGGAACTCCACTATCCATGATAATGAAAACTCAGTATAAACTCCTAAGGCCAACTAGTAATCAATGAGCACAACAAAAAGTAATCAAATGACAAATATGCACACAAACGAGATAAAGTGGCAGAAAGGGGCCTTCCTCCCTAAAGAAGGTATGTCTCGCTGCTAGTGGGAAAAACCCCCCTATGGCTACACCATGGTTTACAATGTAGGCAGATCAATAACCGTGTAAAAGTATCCTACTTCTCTAACTACCCCAAACGTATCCCATACTCATATATGAAAGACAAAGTGAGAAGGATCAGGTAACTGTACCTTTACTCTGCGTCCGGTGAAGATCCTCTCACGCTTGATAGCTTTGCTAACTGCAAGCCTCCTCCCAAGGTTGACCTGCATTCACAAAAAGATAAACAGAAAACTACAAACATGCATTTCATATATAAATCATGGGTTAGATGTTATAATAAAAACATAAATCAAATGCGACCATTCGACACATCATGTTCTGGGACAGGAAAAGTACTTTTTTTATTGATAATACAATGATTACTTACAACCAGTGCCAACTACTGCTCTTTGAACCTGGTCCGGGCTCCGCTTCACCAAGCTCCAAGTGCACCTCTGCTTATCTTTCTCCTCTCAAACTTCTTCTTGGGAAATGGAATGGGTTTATGATGGAGGAAAAAGGGCAATATGGGGAATTTTGAAGAAATTCTCACAACAAGGTTGCAGATGCTTGGGGCAAGGAGGGGATTTGAAATGGGCATAGTTTCACTATTCTTATGTCTAGATATGGAATGATACCCCAACACCTCCTTTTATAGGACAAAAGGATGGTTATTCGGTTGGGTGACAGGCTATATGCGGTGGATTACTTGGGAAACTACCCAATAGCCCGTAATCTCAACGAATTCCTTGCAACTTTTTAATTTTTGCAACTTTTACAAGTATACGCGAGCTGTTGTGGTGCAACTACCATACGTACATGGGCTGTAGTGGTGCAAAAAGCACGTGTACATGGGAAATATTGGTGCCGGATGCGTACATCTTCAAAAAATGAGTTTTTAAGAAGAGCAACTCAATGATGGCTTGGCAAAAATAACAAGTAAGAGGGCCAAGTGCCAGGTATGCATGTATGGATAAATTTGGGGTTATAACAGATGCTCCCTAATGTGTGAGGTCAGAAGAGCATCTGATAGCCGAAATACATTACAAAATATTCACCAATGTATGAAGCGAGTGAGCCCGGGACCAGAGTTTGGGAGGTGTCGTCTGCAAAAATAAAAATTGTCACTCCGAGGCGGGCATACCCATGCTCAGGATGAAATAAATCATGGCTTCCAGTCAAATACATTACAGATCCATTTCATATAACTATATAAAGTGTATCCATGAGCAATACACAATGGATCTACATCTCAAAATCAAAGATATACAAGTATAATATCCATCTTCAAGAAGCCAATAACGCCTGATCGCTCGAATATTATACTTGTATATCTGGATATTATAATATTGTGGATATGGATACTATACTTGTAATAAGATCTTCAAAACTCAGGTAGGAGTGTAGTGTGAGTGTACGAATTTACTACCCAGAGGTCTTCGACGACTTGTCAGGAATAGACAAGAGGATCTTGATGATCAGGCAGATAACTTCATTGATTTCGAGCAAGGATTTGATTGGGCTTTTGGGATGGTTGAACATGAGGTCAAGAGACAAACTGCAAAAAGGTCAAATCAGGCTAGCTGAAACTTCCCTTGGACAAGAGCATGAAATATGATTGGAGTCAAGCAACATGACATTGACATAAGTTCACGATGCAGGAGGCAACACAAACTCTCCATGTGTTTGGAAGAATAACCAAACAAAGGAGGACACAACTCTATGTAGAGAGAACAACTTCCTAAGGTCATATTAGATTCCAAATCTTGACGAACAAACGAAAGGATGTGCTTTGTCCAAGGGCGACTCATTGTGCTGCCAAAAAAGAATATATATTTCCCGTCCTCTTTTTGGGTTTTTTTTTATTTTTTTATCTTTTTCAAATTTTAAAGAGATTGAAAAAGAATAAAAGAATGATACGTTACAAAGGAGGAATGAGTGTCACAAGCATACTAGTTCCAAGCGAAAAGAACACACTAATGCTCAGAGCAAGGAGACATGTGTAGAAAAAGGACACTCGGGGAAAATTCCTCCATGGGTCAAGGTGTTAGGTCGCAGAGGCAAAGTGCTACAAGGCTTTCATATAAGGCATGCTTCAAAGGTTCAGTTGAGAGCAACATGGAGCCAACATTAGGCCAAAGACGCAGAGATGAAAATGCGATTAGTAGGACACAATGAAACCCCCTTCAATGTAATTTTAACGAGCCCAAAGAAGGTAAGCTCGATGGTTTTTTCACATTTAGAGAGTCTGAAAAAACGTAAAAATAAGACTCCATTGGGGTACCTTTTTCGAAAAACAGTCTAGTCAATTCAAAAAAGGGGTAAACTAGCACCGAAAAGATGTCTATTCAAAACCATTTTAATGAGTGTGACACAGACAAGATCACTCGACGATCTTTTCAATTTTAAGGAGTCTGAAAAGAGCTAAACTATGGACTCACAACCTTTTTTTGGATTTAGTCCCCTTAGCTCAAAAAAGTATAAAATTTATTTAGGAGAACTCTCCCAGCGAGACGAATCTCCCGAGGTGTACCTTTTTCCTCCTTAATCTATAGGCCAGGAAAAGGGGTAAACTCACGCCATTAGATGTTTTTCTGGACCAATTTAATGAGTGTGAAAGAACAAGGTCACTCGATGATCTTTTCAATTTTAAGGAGTCTAAAAAGAGCTTAACTATGGACTTCATGGGGGTTGTTCTTCTGGACCAATTTAACGAGTGTGAAGGAACAAGGTCACTCGACGATCTTTTTAATTTTAAGGAGTCTAAAAAGAGATTAAATATGGACTCTGTGGGGGTTCCTTTTTCATAAATTTAGTCCTTTAGGCCTGAAAAGGGTTAAAATTGTACCTGAGAATACTCTTCTAGCGAACCGAAGTTCCTAGAGTATACCTTTGTTCTTAAAATTGACCATCCGGACCGAAAAAGTGGTAAACTACAACCGGACAAACGTGCCTTCAAGTTTTAGTTTGGTGAGCGTGAAGGACAACAAGATCGCTCGACAATATTTTCATGTTTAGAGAGTCTAAAAAGGGCTTAAAGAAGACTCTAAGAGGTTACTTTTCTCAGTTAATCCATACAAGATTGAAAAGCATAAATGTAGTCTCGTCGGATGTTGCTTTCAGATTTCAAAGTGAGCTTGAAAGTCAACAAAGTATGCTCATTTTTGGGAGTCCTGAGGGTGATGCCAAGAGTGATGACACATCAGACATATGAGGCTTAATCTCGTAATCATGACAGGACTAACAAGGACTCCCGAGCCTAAAGTCATTAAAGATGGCATGGATGCCAAAACGCAACAAGGTTCTATCTAGGGAATCCATGTAAAAGTAGGCTCTACCACTAAATTATGACACTTATAAAGCAACAATGATGGTTCTGTGTTGCAGTTCTATGGGATCGATCCTATGGAAAAGAAGAAAATACAATGAGATGCAGAAAGGGGAGGTGGAATCCTAACTTATATGCAAAAAGTTGGAAAAAATGACTTTTACCAAAGGACCTTTAAAATTGACCCATATCCTAAAAAGTTACCAAACCAAAAGGTGAAGTGTATCGTAACATCCAATAAGAAACTCAAGAACTGAATTAAACGATTTTCAAGACAAAAAAAATGACAAAAGGGTTCAAAAAAGTGGCAAAAAGGGGCCCAAAAAGTGGCAAAAATGGGCCAAAAAAGTCTATAAATAAAAGATGACAACTCATTTTCACCATTGCAATTTGAAAATTAACCAGAAGGTAAAAAACACCCCTTTTCTAAAACAATTGATTCCGGGAGCTTCAAAGGACAAAATGAACTTTCACTCGGACCAAGTAAGTATAAACTCATCCCTCTTGCATTTCAATTCATCATTTTAGCATTTCTTTTAGTTTTTTGGGGGGCGCATGCTCCTAAAAAAGGGCGATCCTACATGTACGCGGGCTCTCTAAGGATAGTCCGCATATGCCCATAGGCAGAAAACAATCTGCCCACGTGCATACACTACTGTTTCCAAGACAACCCACGTACACCCTCAAAAACATAGAAAAAATGAATATGCAAGAGGTAACTCCACCTTGAACTTGTCATGTAATAGGATGTATGTCCACTGGAGGGAGAGGGAACACAAGGAGATCGATATCTTGGTCGATGAGGAACCTGCTTCTATCACCGCATTGAAACAATGCGGGTTATGGAAGTTCTACCGGTGTCCATTCATGAGGGCACAACCTAGGCTGCAGAATGCCTAGGTGGATTATTGGCATCTTGATGCAAATGTGTTTATTCTTGAGGGGCATTCATTGAATCCAATGACTGAGGACATATATTTCTTGACTGGACTCTCGAGGAGAGGGGAACCAGTCAACCTGCATACATTTCCCCCTGGGCCCTTCAACATCACCGAACTCATAGGAATGCATTGCGAGGATGGCACTGAGAAAATAGGTTCTCAGGTGCCCATCCACAAGATCACCAACCTATCACTGAAGGTGATCATTTTGCTTATTGGGCGGATTACTGGATCCACAAACTTACACCAGGCTTCCTGTGTGCACATTTATTGTGCAATGCAGTGCCTAAACGCACGAATATATGACTAGAGTATGAACATGCTTGACTGCATGAAGAGGCAACTTACAAAGTGCCGAGGGTGGAGTAACAAGAACTTTGGGTTCGGTACCATTTTCTGCTCGTTCTTCTTGGAGAGGGTACCCAACATGAGTCCACGAGAGATAGTATGGGGGCATGTGGCCTCCTTCCCAGTAGTGTGTAGGTGGGCAACATTGCTACCACGACAGGGGGGAGGAAGGACCATAGGGGCCTTCGATGATAATTTTTTTGACTGGTGGGCATGACAGATTCCAGTGATAGAGGACTAGCCCTATGTTGGAATCAACTTTTCCAGGGATTCGAACATGCCTGTACCTCCTGGAGAGGAGCGAGGAGAGATAGGTATGTTTTTTTTTAAAGTTATTTAATTTTTAATTTCTTTTTAATATATCATTTTTTATGTGCATCAGAGTATCTGAAAACTATGTATCTGTTATGTACAGATGTGGGAACTGTGTGTCTGACAGACTTCTCGAGGACTAGGTAGCGTCCTCGACCAGAGGCAGTACCAGTAGCATCCGCAGGACCAACAGCCGTAGGGGGACCTCCAACCGAGGAGGCATAGACAGTATTGAGATGGGTGGAGCGGAACCTCATCGCGCTCACTTGTGCCGTTCCCATGGCCAAGATCGAGGATCTCCCACCATCGATGCAACCTCATGTAGTTGGGGTGCCACAGACCTGGGTCCAACTCTTCCAGCATTTGGCAAACGCCGTTGTTCACTATGGCAGGGCCAATAGGCCCTGTGCTTAGATAGGATGGACCTCTTATGTGTCAAGGGAACTCTTTTTGTATATTTTTAAGGGCATAAGCCCTGTGATGTATACCAGATATATATTTTTGAGGCGTTCACGCCCACCGATGTACTCTGACACTTTTTGATATATATATATATATATATATATATATATATATATACACATACATGCATTTACATCTTTAATATGTCTTATGGATCACATTTTTACAAATGTATGTACATGTGTATGTGTGTGCTTCTTTTTATGTGTGTGCAATATGCCAATCTAATACTTGATTAGATAGAGTATCTGCCATTTGATTTAATCTACTGGGAACATGGATATATGTAATGTAATCAAAGAAACGTTCTAAGAGACGTAACATAAGGAATCGTTGGTGTAAAGTAGGATCATAAACATGGTAAACCCCATTTAACTGGGACACAACTAGCTAGGCATCCAAATAGACCCAGAGGTGAGAGACACCATGCGACAAAGTTTCACGAAGCAACTGGCCTTGAGGCGTGAAAATCACCCAAGGTGCGGAAGCAAGCCTCCGAGTGTGTCGGCTAGCACCGTCTGCGAACCCAAAGAACACCTCCGATTCACTTGATATCTGCCACAGTGAAAAAGATGACATAAATAACGACACGTCCATAAAACAAAAAGACAAAAAGACAACTCTATAAGAACTATACATATGTACAAGAAGTCACCCAGGCGACCAACCTACGAGTAATACTCTTGAGGTAGAGCCCATTTCTAGGCTCCGCCAAAGAATTTCCCTCAAAGCCAACCAGACGATAAGCAACCTTCTTTAAGAATTCCTTCACTATGAAATGTCTGAACCACATGGGTTTGAACTTGCCTACCCCCAGGGGATCCTTATCTTGGTCGTAGACTAGGACAAGGTCACCTTCAAAGAAAATTCGAGGATGAACAGACCGATCATACTAACACTTGACTCGTTTCTTGTGAGCCTCGTTGGCCAAGGCTGCATCACGATGTTGCTCATCGAGTTGCTCGAGATATAATAAGCATTCCTCAAGTGGTGAAGTGTTAGGAAATAACTCTACTGCCAACTTTAGAGATGGAATCTGGAAATCTATTGGAAAGACTGCTTCTAGCCCGTAAACGAGTTGAAAGGTGAGAAACTGGTGGCAGTCTTAAAGACGTTTGGGAGGCCCATAACGCCGAGTACAACATGAAATGCAAATTCGACTTGGAAGAATTGATCGTTCGCTGTAAAATAGTTTTGAGGGACTTATTCATAGCTTCCACCTAACAATTCGCTTGTGGGTAGTAGGATTATGAATGCTCTTGCCTCAACCCAAGCTTTGATGTTAACTCAGACATCATTTTGTTCTAAAAGTGACTGCCATGGTTAGTGAAAATCTCCTTCGGGATGCCGAACCTTGCTATTATCTAGTTAAAAATAAAGAGAGTTTCAGTTTCTCCATCATTATTAAATGCTGGCATACCCTCGACCCACTTTGTGAAGTAGTCTACCACTACGATGATATAATGATTCCCCATGGTTGAGGCTGAGTGGCATGTAGTAAAATCAATCCCCCATTTGGTGAAGGGACCAAGAGTAATGACATGAAACATGGGAGCATGATGTGCCCTCATCTTCCAAGAGAAGATCTGAAACGGGTTAAACTTCTTGACCGATTCACAATGACAATGATGATGGTCTTGCGAAGGAGGATATAATGACGGAACCACTAGACAACATGCACTGCTGCCAACAAAAGCTTCTCAACATGGGAGTAGTTGAGTTCCGGGCCAACCATGTCTCGACTCAGGTAATAAATCACATGCTCTTCGAGTAGATCATCCTCTTGAACCAAGACCATACCGATGGTCGACTCTGTAGTGGCCAAGTACAATAAGAAATATTTATTATAATTGGGAGGCTGAAGCAGAGGGGCATACGTAAGGACACATTTCAACACTTTGAAAGAGCACTGAGCGGCTTCATCCCAACAGAAAGGGACTCCCTTTTTCAGTAAACGCATGAACCCTTTAGTGATCTTGACATAGTTTGCGATAAAACATCAGAGGAAGTTCTCTTTTCCCTGTAAGCTTTGTAGCTGAGGGACTGTGCATGGGGGAGGCAACTAAACTATTGCCTCAACCTTCATAGGATCGACCATGATCCCTATTGTCAAAAATATGAAACCTAAAATACGACCCGACGTCACGCAAAAACTACATTTGTTAGGATTCAAGCGAATCCGATAGTAGCGACATCATTCAAATATTAGTCGAAGGTATGAGGGATGATCAACTCTCTTACGAGATCGTGATGCTAGATCGTCGAGATAATCCTCAACTATATGTCTAAGGTCATGGAAAGCAAAAGACATGGCCCGTTGAAAAGTCGCTCCAGCATTCTTCAGGCCAAAAAGCATCTTATGATAAGAAAATGTGCCGCACGGAAAAATAAAAGCTGTTTTATGTTGGTCTTCAGGTTTGATCTGAATTTGGTTATATCCCGAAAAAACATCCATGAATGAAAATACCTCACAACCTGTGCATTCATCGACAATCTGGTCAATGAATGGGCTGGGGAAATTATCCTTTGGACAAGCCTTGTTCAAATCATGGAAGTCCATACACACACGACTCGTACCCTAATTTTTGTTAACCAGAATGGGATTTGACACCCATTGCATCAACTGTACAGGGTAGATGAAACCAACTTTAAGCATCGGGACCGTGGATGCCCCCGATGAAGGGTCAGGCCTGAAGAAGGACAATGGTCAATGGTTACGATTTGACCCTCATGTGGAAACAATAAGAGCCAAAAAACTATGTAAACCAATGCATGCATTGCATAGGTCCAACTCTTTCCAAATGAAAGGTTGTAGTCGAGAGGCACATCGACCACTTCAACTTCGACACACACGGTCTTCCCTCCTAACTACACTGGGAAAGAAGGAATGATTCCATGTGGTTTGAAAGAATGACCGCCGAAAGTAGTAAGTAGAGTAGGTGACAGAGACAAAATAGGTTGGCCAATGGCCTTCCAACATGCACAAGACATCACACAGGTCGAGGCACCGTCATCAACCACCGCACGGAAAATATTTCGAGTAAAATATTTCTTTGGGTGAGTCACTACTATCTGAAGTGCCACGTGGTAAGGGAGATGAGGTTTCAAGTCAGTCGTATCAAGCATGATCATCCCTAGATTACAGGTCTTAGCAAATCCCAAAGTGGACAACATAGCCTTTCTTTGCGAAGGGCAGCTCTGGAGGACCTCCAAAGCAAACATCGCGCAAGGGGTTTGTGACAAATCCTCCACCACAGAGTAATTTTGGGCGGCCCTCACATTTGGATTATGGGAATCTTTTGTGAACACCCCTTTCGGGATGTGTTGGCACAGGGGCATACCTATGGTTCAACGCTTCAACAACGCACCAACAAAACCCTAATTACCAACCCTTTCGGCAACACCTGCGAAGCAGATGAAGTCTCACCCGAGGTAAAGGGAGGGGTCGTTGCAGGACTCAGGTGTCTACAACCTAGCTAGGACACAAATCTGTGATTATAACGCTAACATAGCACTTAAAAATTAACATTCATCAACATTTAACCCTTATTCACATCGCAGATTGAAATCCTAGTTACAGAGCATCGCAATATTCAACAAGATCTAATACATCTAGTACTTATCACATAGAAATAGATCAGATCTAGCATTCATTCACATTACTAAGCACTAAGATATTATATCAAATGCATCTAACATATATCATTGCACTAAGCATATATCACATCAATAATATAATAACTATAATGCACAAAGCAACCACAACACAGGATATACGTGGTTCACCCCAGTGTGGGGCTACGTCCAACAACTCTTCTCTTCTTTATTTTCCTTTTTCAATCTTCTACAAGCACAGAGCCACAAGAACCCACTCTACATAGGATAGGAGATTTGCGTGCACCTCGCCAGATCCTCCTTCCCCGATCTAGGTTTAAGCACAAAGCATTCTTACAATCTGCACACAAGCTTCTTACAATCTGCACACAAGATTCTTACAATCACTTGCACTTAGCTCTACAAGTCCTGACACATAGCATGCACAAAGCATCTAGCTCCACACTAAGCCACAAATATTTACTACTACTTCATTAAGCACACTGGCCTCTTCTTACATCGCCTAACTATCTATTTATACATTACAAAATGGGCTTAAACATGGGTAAACCCATGGGCCGACATCCCATACCCGTTACATAAACCCTAAACCCAAAAATTCCCTAAGAAGGGGCTGAGATCCCATGATCTCTACTTCGCCTTATGCTCCACCTTCGACCAGCCTGTCAAAGTCCCAAAATTGGTCAAACATGACCAAGGTTCTCCACAACTTGGTCAAGGGCCAACAACCCCCCAACACTCCCCTGTGACTCATCCCGAGTCACTCTGATCTGGGTAACTCTACCTCAAAGGCCTTGAGATTGGCTCGAGTTGCTTTGACCTACTGCTTTTCCAAAGCCTCCTTCTCGACAAAATCCTGAATGACCTTCTTGGTGACATGTCCTTCCAATCGCTGTTCAACTGAGATGACTACTTGTTCTAGTTGTGCACCTTGTCCTTCAATCTCCTCAAAAAGTGTGCAGGCTTCATCCTGCACTAGCTGGAGTCTTTGGGTCACTTCCATGAACTTTCTCTGAATGGCATGGGCCTGTTGCTGAACCATGCGCTGTTCCTAGGATCTTTTCATCCTCTCAACTAGTGATAGTAGCTTCAACTGCACTTGTACTATTGCTGCTTGCTATTTTTCCTCTTGGAGCTGTGACTCCAATGTCCTTAGTTCATGGTCCTCTACAAGGCGCTCGTAAGTCTGCACACTTTGACTGCTAAGCTATTTGCATTCCAAGGCTAATGATTTGATTCTCTCAATTGTTGTCCTCGCAATTTCTTCTCTTAGATCTCGCACTTCCTACAGAGTGATTGGCACTGCTTGTAACTCCAGTTTGGCTATCCTCTATTGGAGTTGCTGAATGGATTTAGAAAGCTTCCCTACTTTTCTTTCTACTGGGTCTTCTTCTATCCATTCTAAGCCCGTCACAGAGAAAAGTGCTCTAATGACTATTTCTTTAACTCCAATCTTCTCTGCGAGCAACTATTCCTTCTCCTTCTGGATCTGTGCTCTATCCTCTGCAAACTTGGCTTGGATGTCATCTCTTTCCTGTTGCACAACCCAACATTGTTCTCTGGATTCCTCTTTTGCTTGCTTTAAGGCCTCTGTGGCCTTCTCTTTTTCTTCTTGAACACGACAAAGGCGAGCTTCGATCGAATATGCTATTTGATGGCGCTGGGTAGGTTCGTCATCCAACTCTATTCCTTCTAATGACGGGGGTGTAGTAGACACTGCGTGGTTGGAGTGGAGGGCTTGCTGCACCCCTTTCAGGTCTGCTTCAATTCTTTCATACATGGTCTCTTGTTTGGATTCATTACATTGTATGATATCTTCTAAGGTATCTGAGACAACGACGATGATGAAATCTTTGTCATCCATCGTGAGCACAGTCTGCATCTTTGGTTGAGTAGCTTTGGACTTCTTCCGTGATGTAGGTTTCATGGGAGAAACCTTTCTTTTCTTGGAGGTCTCAGCTTCGTCAATAGGGTCCCTAGGCAGTGTTACTTTGCCTTGTTTCTGCTTGTCTTCTTCTCCTTTGTCTACTTTGTCATCACCTCCCCCTCCAGGTGAGTCTGAAGCAGTCTCTTCTGATGCGTTGTTCAACTTCTATACCTCTTCCTTTTTCTTCCTTCTGCTACTGTTGGTTGCATCATACTCTTTGCGAGTGACCAGAGGAATTCTGATTAGGTTGGGGTTGGACAGTTCTGCCTAGTCGACTGGTTCAAGGAGCTCTATGGGAAACTCCTTAGTTATTTCTTCCATGTCCTCCTTAGTGAGCTTGTAGTAAGATTGGATCTCTTCTCTATGTTCATCTCCTCGTGCAGTGATATAAATAAAATGTCTATCTGTGTGAAACTTCACAAATGGTCTGAACCTGTGCAAGGTATTCAGTGTCATGCGAGGGAAGACTCAATAGCTCTCTTCAACTGGAGGTAATAGGTGTGGAACACCACATTTGAATGACATTTTTTATCCATGTCGCTCAAATACTAGAGCGTGGTGAAATTCACGGCTAAGGGTTCTGATGGCTCAATCTCAGGGAAGGTCGCACCCTCTGGCATCTCCCAAGCAATGAAGGCGATGAGGATCATCAACCAACTAAAGTGGAACTCGTAGCCCTGATACTAAGCTTCGCGATAGTCTTTCTCTAACTGGTTGACGAGGTAGCTCGCCCAGTTCATTTGTAGCCCTTCCACGCATTTTCCTGCGAGCTCGACGACAAACCCCGTGACCTGTGTTGGTATGTTCTTTCTTACTAGATTACCAACAATCAACTAGAAGGCTAGGTGCACTGCACCATTCTAGATGGAGGCTACCTTGTATCCTTTCTTCCCCTTTTCCACATCACCATAGGTGTCTTTGATTTTTTTCTCCAGGGTGCAATCTGCAACCTTCCTTGGATAAAATTATTGTGGGTCTGGTCCTTGCATGCTTAGTCTGGTGATCCTATGGATCAGTCCTGGATCAACAATGATGCATCTGGCCAGCCATAGATAACTAGGAGTAAGACAGTAGGAGCTTAATACACGCGTTAACCTCCTGATGTATTCCGAAGTGTGGTATCTTCATCATGTTCAAGATAGTGGACCTCGCAATGTCCATGGTCCACGACTGGGGGATGATCTTCGACTTCTTCCCCTTGGTTCTGGTCAAATATTTGTATGGTTTGAGCATGCCATATTTATTGTGGTATCCTAGGTTATAGTCGCTGATCTTCAACGTCGAAATCCTCTCCAACTATGGTCTGACTATGCATATCCCCTTCAGGAGGTACGCAGTGATGACTGTGTAGTCGAAGTCCCTCGGGACACTGTCACGACTCACAGCGCCAACCAGAGGTGGGATGTAGTCAGGCATGATAGATGGGATGTGCTTTGAATTCACTAAGTCATCACAATGCTTCGCTCATTTCTCTGTCGTAGCTTGGGATGGTCCAGATCCATGAGCAGTTGACAGAGATTCTTGCACTCCTCTCGTCGATGAGGCTTGGATGCCTGCAGACATCATCTTCTCATCCATGAGGTCTATTAGGATCTCTTCGACAGTTTTTTCTACTGCACTAATTTCATTCGACATGCACACTCGAGATATGATATCTCAGGTCGGTGAACAAAAAATCACTGTAACAGAATGAATGGTGATGTCTCAATAGTCAATGCGCAAAAGCAACTAGTTCTTTATGGGCTCAGATAATCACAATTGGCAAAAGTGTTCTCGGTGCAACGCTCGATGGAATAAATATACAACAACGTAACATACGCTTCCAATGGGCATGAATGCCTCAATCAATGCAATTCCATCCGTTATGGCGCAGTCCCGACGGTCCAATGGTGAACGTTCCATCAATAACTACATTTCTAGCCATTCTGGAGCGTCATTCTAACAGTCGGGATGCCTCCAACGATCATATTTCTTCACCGTGGAGAAGTGCCAATATTCGCTATTCTAATATCCTGACAAAGTTCCAATTCTACAAACCTTCTTTCTGCGAAGTCCTCTCTGGTACTTCTTGCAATTTCTCTAGCTTTGATTTCTTTTTGCTGAGCTTTCTGGCTTTCTTTCCTGTAATATGAGTCACTGGTTTCCTCTTTCCATTATAGTTCTTATCTCCTCTTGGCATATTAACTTCGCACTGTGGATGGTCTTTCGTAGAGTTCGAGGGTAATACTTCTTCTCTTTCTGGGGTAGGTGCTCTACTCTCTTGTACAGATAGGTGTTTCAAGTCTTCCTATTTTCTTTCAACTTCAATGTCCAGATCTCTGGTCCTTAGTAGCTTTGACTGGTCCTCTTGTTCTTCAAGTAAGTGCGCTATTCTCCTAGTCATGAAATCTCTTAGTTCTTTCTTTTTCTATTCTAGACCCTCCTCTTCTTATTTCCTTCATATCTGATATTTCTCAATGCAAGTTTTTCCTAGAAAAATAACAAATGGGGTGCTATTCTCAACAAACTTAATGATCTAAAATTCTTCTTCTGTCGAAGTTCCATGAGCATTCATAGATGCCTGGGTAAGTCTTCCACATAGGGTTATCAACTTTCCTATAAATAATCCTATTCCTCCAAATGAAGGAACCATAACAGGCTTTCCCAAAATTTCCCAAGTTCTTTCTGTCATGATATTCACCCATGTTTCCTCATCCAGAACACAGTCTACGTCGAAATCTCCTATTATTGTTTCTATGCGCTTCTTCTCTTTTAATATCTCTGATAAGTTGATATCTCCGTGATCATTCAGGGTTTCTTTCATCTTCAATAATATAGTCTCTGATTCTTTCTAGTTCTTAGTCTCTTGGCCTTCCTCAAGTTTTTTTTGTCTCATATTCATCTTTTCAACTTTGGAAATCATTCTAGGGCAGTCCAAAACTTCATGTCCAGTAGCCTTACAACAAAGGAAAATAGGACCTCTACTAGGGAATTCCTTAGCAAGATGTCTCGGTCTTGTGCAACTATAACAAATATTTAATCCTCTCTTTCTCTTGAACGATCCCCAACCTTTCTTGTACTACACACTGGGATCACAGTAGTGGGTCTGCAGAAAATTATTTCTAGGATCCTGCATCCACTTGTTAGTCCAACAATTCTTTCTATGCATAGGAATAACATATCTTTCATTATTTCTATCAGATATATTCATATCAAATCTTCTTTCTTCTAGCTGTACCCTAGTTTTCAGACTGGTACCAAATCTATTAAACATACCTAGATCCATTCTTTTGATTTTTTTTTCACCTATCTTACCTTTCTCAGAGCACAAAACTTCAAGATCTTACCTCTTTTCTTCAGATCAGACTTCTCTTCTTAGCACAGATCTTCGCAAGTCAAGTTGAATACTGCGCACTAGGTCAGTAGATCTACGCACACATATTTCTCTTTTCTTCAGTTCCCAACAATCATAGTTTCAGGTCCCGACAACGAAACCATTTGTTGGCACAGGGGCAGACCCAGGGTTCAATGCTTCAACAACGCACCAACAAAACCCTAACTACTGGCCCTTTCAGCAACATCTGTGAAGCAGATGAAGTCTCACCCGAGGTAGAGGCATGGGTGGTTGCAACACTCAAGTGTCTACAACCTAGATGGGACACATATCTATGATTATAACACTAACAGAGCACTTAGTAGTTAACAATCATCAACATTTAACCCTTATTCACATCACAGATTGAAATCCTAGTTACAGAGCATCACAATATTCAACAAGATCTAATACATCAAGTACTTAGCACATATAAATAGATCATATATAGCATTCATTCACATTACTAAGCACTAAACTATTATATCAGATGCATCTAACATATATCATTGCACTAAGCATACATCACATCAATAAAATAACAAATATAATGCACAAAGCAACCAGAACACAGGATATACGTGGTTCACCCTAGTGTGGGGCTACGTCCACCAAATCTTATCTTCTTTATTGTCTTCTTTCAATATTCTACAAGCAAAGATCCAAAAGGACCCACTCCGCATAGGACAGGAGATCTGCGCACACCTCGCCAGATCCTCCTTCCCCGAGCTAGGTTTAAGAACAAAGCCTTCTTATAATCTGCACACAAGCTTCTTATGATCTGCACACAAGATTCTTACAATATTCACACAAGCTTCTTACAATCACTTGCACTAAGCTCTGCAAGTCCTGACACATAGCATGCACAAAGCCTCTAGCTCTGCACTAAGCCACAAATATTCACTACTACTTCACTTAGCACACTTGCCTCTTCTTACATCACCTAGCTATCTATTTATACATTACAAAATGGGCCTAAACATGGGTAAACCCATGGGCCAACATCCCATACCCGTTACATAAACCCTAAACCCAAAAATGCCCTAAGAAGGGGTCGAGATCCCGTGATCTCTTCTTCGCCTTGCACTCCACCTTCGACCAGCCTGTCAAAGTCCCAAAATTGGTCAAACATGACCAAGTTTATCCACAACTTGGTCAAAGGCCAACATGATGCATGTCATTGTTTCACCCATCGTCTTCTCAATCTGGAGAGGAACAAATGGGTTTATGGCTTCCTTACCCTTTTCAACATTTTTTGGCATTCCGTAATCATGTGCCCTAGTTGCTATGTAAGCACCACCTTTCATCATATAAACGTTCACGGCCAAGGGATTACTAGAATACGCGGGGGGTCCCTGATTTCCCCCATCGTCGCTTGAAGAGGCTTGATTCATATTTTTCCCATGTTGAAATGGGTTCGTTAACATAACAGGCTGCTGCTATGCCAATACCTTCTAGTCCTCCGCAAGTCGAGGGCACAAGTGAGTCGAGTGGTCCTCCGTGCAGATGTTACATAGATACTTTGACTTTATCTTCTCTGTGTTTCCCCCACCAACATTGTTGTTGGGTTTCTTATCCTTTGGGTTCATCGACTGCACATTGTGTACGTATGACGTTTGGGTAGGGGGAGTAGCCAAACCGGAGGTCTGGCTGGCCACTATCTGCTGTATCGAAAATTGTTGCAATTGATTTGACAACTGATCAGTGGGATTTGCTTGTGCTAAACCAACTATACCATCAGCATGTGGTCCAAACTTGTGTCTGGCCTTGTCAAGGATGGACCGTGGCGCATCTGGAAAACTCTCATAGAGTAAACCAGACTGAGAGTATATTAGTTCGAGTTGTTGTGCTCTCATTATTGCCTCCTCCTTTGAAAACACTCCCGACGTTGCAACGTCCTCGGATAACTGAGGTACCAAAGACTTTAGGAACCACTCTAGAAGGAAAGCCAGTGGGACTTGTACCTTTATCAAACTCTTCCGACGCCGCCATTCTCGGATGTGATCTGAGATATGATTGGCCTTCGTTTTCTCAAATTCGGTGTTGGCATCATATCTCACAGTTAGTTGGAAATGGTTTAGGAAAACAATTTCCAAATCGCTAAAGTAAGAGTATCTTGAGCGGTTGAGCTCGATGTACCATTTCATGGCACCCCCGATAAGAGTGCATTAAAACATGAACAACTATACAGAGTCATCTCACAGTGTTTTTGATGAGCACCACAGGTGGAAAGTGGTCATGTGATCACCCGGATCTTCGCCAGGCTTGCCTTCGAATTTCAGAATATCCGAGGGAAACTTACTCAACATGGGGGGCCAACGCGGATCATGACAAATTAGATCGTTAAGAAACCTTGACAAGTATGGAAAATGTAACGTCGCTAAAAACAATAGTTTGGGCTGAGTACTATGTACAGGAAAAAGGGAGCTTGGAGTTTGACTGGCACCAGGTTGCGAGGAAAAGTTGGGCTTCTGACCAGGGTTCTGATAGATACCATGGCCTTGGCCAGTGTATGGATACTGTGTTTGTTGGGACATCAAGTAAGAGGGCCAAGTGCCATGTATGCATGTATGGAGGAATTTAGGGTTATAACACTCACCTAAGAGGGGCCTGAGACTCCCTGCTAAATATTGGAGGTAGAATAAT
>ML776942.1:248822-259959 GCA_009831015.1 Picea engelmannii
ATTCTTTACATGCACTAAGCTAAATGACAAAGACTCAAAAGATCAAAATGCCAATTAATGCAAAATGCCTAATATCTTTGTATTTTCAATATAAAGAAAATGAAAATGCATGGAATGAACAACAACTTTATATATAAAGACTCTACTGTGCATAGGAAGAGACAACTCAAGTAGGATACCAAGGAGAAAAACACCTAGCCCAATGTACAAGGACAATCAAAATGAAAATATGATGAGAAAGACTTCGCCCAAAAATTCAACCAAAGACAGGTTTCCTGTCATCCCACAGACACTTAACAATCACTATAGAGACCCAAGAAGACTCAGCAATCATCAAAACCTACCCAGCAACCACCAAAGCCAAAAAACAACCAAAATAGGTTGATGTACATGACTGTTCAAGGAAACATCATGTATATACGCATCTTGCAGAAGGACATAACACATATATACGCGATTGTCAAGAAAAAACTCGCGTATATGTTTTAGAAATAGAGCTAGGCAAAGGAGAAGGCTGAAATACTTAGACCCAGAGTGAACAGAGGTTGTCAAGAAATGATACGACAAGAAACACAATAGGAATGAGAGAAATCTAAGGAGAAAAACACTCCAAACCCCACAAAAGAAGATTCAATCCCCAGTATGGTCGCCAGTTCTATTACGAGGAAAATCTCTCTATGGCTAGGGAAAACCACAACAGACGGAAATGAATACATAAATCAACTCTATTCTCAAGTATGCTATATAAACAAATATGCTAGAAAGACAAGATAAAATGCCTACCTCGTCCAAACATTCGGTGAAGCCCACCGTTGAGCACTTGACCCAAAACAATATACCTGCAAATAGTCCTCAACAACCAAGCAAAGCAATCATATTGTTATAATATATGATGTTAGCACATTCAATAACATAATCCATTAACATACATAACAAATACGTCCATGGAATAATAATTCAAATATTTTCAAGATATCAATTGGATGAGAAAAGAGTATTTCTATTAATATATGATCAACATAAGTGAAAAAGTTATAGACTTCCGTGTTAGCACGATTCAGCACCGAGAAACCAAGTTCCTTCCAGCTGGGCCTCCACCACTTCATGCCTCCACCAAAGGCAAGCTCATAGAAGAGAGACAATGAAGTTCTCAATCAATATGGGAAGAGCTTGGGGGCTAAACACCGTGTTAAGACTTAAAGGACAAAGGGATGCAGACTCAATGTGAAGTGAATAATTTATCCAAAGTAACTTTGCTGTCAAAGTTGAATTCTTTTCTCCTCTTTTCCATAGTTCGGAATTGGCCCATTTATAGCCTTCAAATGGAACTGAAGGGCGGAGTTGGAACATTTACAGTATATGGAAGTCCAAGGATAATTGATCTCCTGTCCTGGCATGGAAACTCGACATGGGTTGTAGTGGTACAACCTGTGTATACGCATGTTGTATAGTAGGCAAGGTGCATATATGTGGAAAAAAGTATTTTTAGCTCTGGGATTTGAAAAAAGGGATGAAAAGTCTGCATAAGAAAATGGAAATTGGCCCTCTGTGCAAGATTGCATAGGGTGAGGCAAATCTTTCTATAACAAGATGCAACTAATTTCACCATTTGTTTTCTCAATGCTAGCATTAGCCAATTTATCTGCTACTTTATTTTCCTCTCTTCGAACATGATAAGGAATGAGGACCAAATCATAAGAGAGCATACTCTTTAGAATATCCAAGCTGCACATGAGCCTCCAACTAGGCAAGATATTCGTAGGGTTGAAACCATTTAGGAGTTTCACCAACATACCTATGGTGATTTGAGAATCTCCTTCCACAATTAATTGGTAGAAACCCAACTGGATAGCCGTTTGGATTCCACTAATGAGAGCCCACAATTCCATGGAATTATTGGATTCATATCCCAGTTAACTCACCAAAATGTGATAGGGGCATCCCTGCTCATCACTAAAGGTAGCACCATATCTTGTAGGTCCCATATTCCCCTTAGATGCCCCGTTGAAATTTAATTTGAATAAGCCTAGAGGAGGACGTTTCCAAATGATGGAGCTTTTCGAAGCAATAACAGATGACGGAGATGGATCAATATTAGGATCTTGAGTGAGACCAAGATCCAATTGGTTTAGAATGGTTTTCTCAGGAGGATCACACTTATTCCCACCCGCTGACCAATTTTTCTACCTCATAGTTTCCACTCTGTTAAGATGAATTTTGGGCCAAATCATCGACAAGGGCTCTGTCTAGTCATGGAAGATTCTTCTATTCCACTCCTTCCAGATGTTCCAGAGAATGAAGCTTGGTAAGAGATGCAAAATTATACTAAGAATATCATTCTTGAAGGCTTGGGGGTGCTAGCCAGAGGTGTTGTTGAAGATGTTGTCTCTGTGGTGATCCCCGGTGCACATCACTTGAGCAGCCTGGTCAAAAAAATTACAGTTGTATTTGTTAGAAAAACAGGATCACAGAGCAATAAAATAAAAAAAATGTAGAAATAAAAACACAGAAGATACGTAATACAATAGAGACACAGATATACGTGGTTCACGCAGTGTGGGCTACGTCCACCAGACAAATTGCCAGGTCCTTCCTTATTATTATCCAACAAAATGAAGGGATACAACCTACAACACACTCTCTGTATCTTCCTCTTCTTTCTCTCACCGTCTCCTCTCTTAGAATACAATATTCACAATAATACACAACTGCAATACAATTCCCTCATAAAAGAGGGTTTCCTTCTAGGGAAAAAAACCCTAACATAATCTCTACCGTTAGATATGTGAATTATTGATGAACGGTCAAGATTGACTATGAAATTACAATATACATTTACAAGGCAATTTTTCCTTCGGGGGATTCACCCTTGAACTCCTGCTGGCCTTCGAACCCCCCATCCGAGGGATGATCCTCCTAGACACTGCAGGGGGGGGAATTCCCCCCTGAAATCCCTCCACATGGAGGGGTGTATAGTATTCATGGGGCATAAACACGAACAAAAAAAGAAAAGACCTTTGAATTAGGAAGATAATCAGGCTCCACAACCAACAATCTCCTACTTGGAGACTGATCACAACAAATCCACTGTTGTTGTACCTACTGGACTATACTCTACCTTGGACCTGAAAAATTTCTCATCTTCACCTTCATGCATGAAGACAAACTAAAACTGAGCAGGAACTTAGTTTCTCCCTGGTTACTCCCTTTGTTAACATGTCCGTAGGATTCTGGCTAATATGTATCTTTTCCAACTTCAAATGTCCATCTTCCAAAACAGATCGTATGAAATGGTACCTGAGTTGTATATGCTTAGTATTTGAATGGAAGGTTGAGTTCTTTGTAATATGAATGACACTCTCGCGGTCACAGTACAACCTGCTATTCTCCTGCTTATTTCCCAATTCCTCCATAAACATCTGTAACCAAATCATCTCTTTACTATCGTGTGTAGCAACAACATATTCTACTTCCATTGTTGAAAGTGCAATAACCTTTTGCAGTTTTGAAATCCAACTTACTGCTATTCCACCTACAATAAAAACATACCCTGTGGTGCTCCTCCTGCTATTTTTATCATCTGCCATATTTGAATCAACATAACCACGTAGAACAATGTTTGAACCTCCAAACCATAATGCATGAGTAACAATATATCTGAAATACCTAAGAATCCACTTTACTACCTCCCAATGTTCTTTACCTGGATTGTTCATATACCTGCTGACAACTCCCACTGCATGTGTAATATCTGGTCTTGTGCAAACCATCACATACATCAAACTGCCAATTGCTGATGAATAAGGGACCCTGGACATGTAGTCTATCTCCTCCTATGTATTGGGACACATTTACTTGGTTAATTTGAAATGGATGCCAAATGTGTACTAACTGGTTTTTCATTCTGCATTATAAACCTCTCCAACACCTTCTCTATGTACTCACTCTAAGACAATGCCAATTTGTGATTTTTCTTATCTCTTGTTATTCTCATACCAAGGATTTTCTTTGTAGCACCTAAATACTTCAACGCAAATGAATTATCTAATTTCCTCTTGAGCACATTTATATCCTTCATGTTAGACCCTACAACAAGCATGTCATCTACATACAATAGCAAGATACTATAGCTTCCATTTTCTAGCCTTTAAAAAGAAATACAATGATCAGAATGACATCTACTATAACCTTGTTCTGTCATAAACTTGTCAAACTTCAAATACCATTGCCTTGGAGCTTTCTTTAGGCCATACAAGCTCTTCTTCAACCTGCATACCAAATTTTCCTCCCCTTTGACCTCATACCACTGTGGCTGTTGCATATAAATATCTTCATCCAAATCCCCACAAAGAAAAGATGTTTTTACATCTAATTGTTCAATATGAAAATATTCTACTACCACAAGACTTAAAATAGTACTAATTGAAGTCATTTTAACAATAGGATAAAATATTTCATCAAAATCTATACCTTTCTTTTGTGCAGACCCCTTTACACCAAGTCTAGCCTTGTACCTATTTTTGCCTCCATATTCTTCCTTCAACCTATAAACCCATTTATTCCGCGATGCTATTTTTCCTACAGACAAATGAACCAAGTCCCAAGTCTAGTTATTTACCAAGGAATCCATTTCCTCTTTCATGCCTTTCTCCCACTTCCTTTTAGTGTCTACATGCATTGCCTCTTCATAACTTTCTGGTTCACCAAAATCAATCAACAATAAATAGTACAATGAAGGAGAGTATTGTTCAAGGGGTCTACTTAATCTAGTACATCTTCTAACAACACTTGTAGGAGTTTGAGGTACTCGTTTCTCCTGTTGTTGTACATTTTGATTTTCTGGTACCTTTGGATTTTTTTTTCAGTGATCTCATCAAGCACTGTGTATTTTCTTTTTTCTTTTTCTTGTTTCTTTCCCTGCAACTTATCTTTGTACATGACCTTCTCATTGAATGTGAAATATCTACTTCTAATGATTTTGTGATTTTCATAATACCATAAGCGATAACCAAAATAATTAACACCGTATCCAATAAAGGTACTCTTCTTGGATTTTTCCTCAAGATTTGTTCTATTTTCTTTATCAATATGGACAAATGCTTCACAAACGAAAGTATTTGAAAAAGAATAGTTTACCTTTTTACCTGTCCATGCCTCCTCTGGAATTCCACCATCCAAAGAACTTGAAGGTCCTTTTTTTATTAAGTAAACAAAAATATCTAGAACATTTGCTGAGAACTGTAAGGGAAACCCAACATGCAATATCATACTCCTTGCACACTCCATGATTGTCCCGTTCATCCTTTCCGACACACCATTTTCTTGTGGTGTTCCTGGAACTGTTTTCTCTCTACGAATCCCATGATATGAACAATAATCATCAAAATCCTTGCTGCAATATTTACCTCCATTGTCTGATTTGAGACACTTCAACCTTTTTCTTGTCTCATTCTCAACCAAATATTTCCATTTCTTAAAAGTATAAAAAACATCAAATTTTTTTCAAATGCAATAAACCCAAGTTTTTATAGTTGCATCATCAATAAAAGTAACATAATAACGAGAGCCACCAAGAGATGATACCTGATATGGTCCCCATACATTTGTATGAACAAGCTCTAACCTTTCACTCTTCTTTTCTTTTCCGACTCTGAGAAATCTGACTCTCTTCTTCCATAAACACAATGCTCACATAAATCCAAATCAATTGGTTTAAGATCTAGAAAGAAATTTCTTTTGTGAATTATCTGCATCCCCTTTTCACTCATGTGTCCAAGCCCATGATTCCACAGTGCTGTATCCACTCCTGTAGAAGCTAAAGAGACAAAAGAGTCAGTATTTCTAGTACATAAATACAATGTACCTACCTTCTCTCTTTTTTCTATCACCAATGATCCTTTGGTGACCTTCCACGCCTTATCTGCAAATATAGATATACAACCTTCACTTTCCAACTGCCCTGTTGAAATTATATTTTTCCTTAGATTTGGTACATGTCTTACCTCTTTCAATAACCATTGGTTTCCATTCTTTTGCTTTATTTGTACCTTACCCATTCAAACAATTTTGCATGGCACATCATCACCCAAATGAACTTGTTCAAAATCACCTTGAACATAATCTAGAAAATGTTTCCTATGGGGTGTGGCATGAAATGAAGCTCCTGAATCTACTACCCAAGACTCAAAAATATTATCTATAGAAAGAATCAAAGCATCTTGTAACACATCACATGTTACATTTGCTTATTGATTTTTCTCTTGTTGTTCATCTCTTTGTTTCTTTGGAGCTCTGCAGTCTTTCTTCAGATTTGCTTTCTTCCCACAATTCCAGCATTCTATCTTTCCCAGTCTGGATTTGGATCTTCCCTTCCTATAATTCCCATGGTTCCCTAAGCCATTTCCTTTATCCTTTTGTCTTCCCCTATTCTCCATAGTCAACGTATTACCTGATGTCTCACCTATGCTTTTGCATTTCATTTCCTCACTAAGGATAACACCAAAAACATCATCAAATTTTAGAGTGTTTGAACCAGAGACATAGTTACTTACAACCATGACCAAGCCATTCCATCTTTCTGGAAATGAGCACAAGATTAGAAGAGCCCCGACTTCATCATCAAAGTCCACTTTTACAGAACTTAGCTGATTAGTAATTGTATTAAATTCATTTAAATGATCTGCAACAGACCCACCTTCTGACATCTTCATATTAAATAATCTCTTCATTAGAAATATCTTATTGGACGCCGAGGTTTTTTCATACAGTTTAAACAATGAGTCCATCCACTCCTTTGTTGTCTTTTCTCTTGAAATATTGAAAGGCATCGACGCTGCTAGGCTCAATCGTATCGTTCCTAGCGCCTTTCTGTCAAGAACCTCCCATTCTTCATCCTTCATGGCTGTTGGCTTCTTTTCTATTCCACCTAATGGTAGGAATATATCCTTCTGATATAAATTATATTCCATATGCATCTTCCATAACTGGTAGTTTTTGCCATTAAATTTCTCAACCCTAAACTTTCCATCTTCCGCCATTGCTCCCTCTCGAACCAGGAACCCTCTTTTCCTGCAAGTTACCTTTAGCTCTGATGCCATTGGTTAGAAAAATATGATCATGGAGCAATAAAATAAAACAAATGCGGAAATAAAAACACATAAGATACACAATACAATAGAGACACAGATATACGTGGTTCACCCAGTGTGGATTACGTCCACCAAAGAAAATGCCAGGTCCTTCCTTATTATTATCCAACACAATGAAGGGATACAACCTACAACACACCCGCTGTAACTTCCTCTTCTTTCTCTCATTGTCTCCTCTCTCAAAATACAATATTCACAATAATATACAGCCACAATAGAATTCCCTCACAAAAGAGGGTTACCTTATAGTGAAAAAAACCCTAACATAGTCTCTACCATCAGATATGTGACTTAATGATGAACAATCAAGATTGACTATGAAATTACAATATACATTTACAAGGAATTTTTTCCTTTGGGTCTTCGCCCCCGAACCCCACTGGGGGGGTGATCCAAGGGATCAAATTTTGCTCAAAATTCAAAGTGCTCAGAATTGCTTCAAAACGAACATGGACGTAGGCCTCATCCTCAAAAACCAAACGCACTTTGAACGGGTTCAAATAGACACTGTATGAGTGAGATATTGCGTTCTGTTCGATTTTCCAAACAGGCAAAAATTTACTGACTGTACAATCCGTACAGTTGATGACGTGGCAGATGCTGACATGGTAGGGGATGATGTGGCAAATGATTATTGGGAAGTCGATTGGTGAATTTTTTGGTGACACGTGGCATGGTTTATTGGCAAATTATGAGGTGCCAAGTGGCCTAGACATGGGCTGCCACATGGCACCCTGCTGTTTAACAAAATGCTTTTGGGAGTCCATGGGGTTCGAACCAGGGACCTCCCCCATAGAGCGCAGTGATTTGGTAGAGTGTGGGATACCGCTAGCCCACACGTTGTTACTTAAACATATAACATGCAAGTTTATATTTAACTTTGATATGGTTGTAATTTGGGCGCGGGTCCGGGCTGGGGCTTAGCCCCAACCCTTGGTTTTGAACTTCGTTTCATGTGACCACCTTTACAAAATGACGCGCGGGTTTTTGTATTCAAACAGTCATTCATAAGGCTGACACTTGGTGCACCCTCAACCCTGCATGCAACAACCCCTACTTAAGCACTAGGACGTGGCCATATGGCCCCTATGCACCCAACACCTCCGTCTTTGGGGGCCCAAAATTCGCTAACGGTGCGAAACTTTGGCACCAATCATGGAATGTGCATGGGTGCTGGGTTTAGGCACGAGAAACACCTAGAAGCCAGGGGGGAGACACAGAGGTGCATTTTGGCGAACCAGAGACAACAATCTTGAAGGGGAAAATTCCAGGAAGCATATCTTCATTTTTTGGCCAAACTAGGTGCCGAAAAAGTCCAACTAGGGGTTTTTGGACGTTCTGGAGACATTGGAGCCATCTATTTGGAATTTTGAGCATTGTAAAGCACTGATTTTATCACTTTGAGAAAATAATATAAAAGATCCATTGGAAGCTGGATCAGGGGATGTAGCCCAAGAGAGGGGTGAACTCCTTTATCATTTGTTGTGTTATGTGTTTACTGTTCATTGTTATTTGTTGGTTATTATTTTCATCTTGAATGTGAAAGTTTCTCTAAATTATGTGTTTGCAAATTGATCCTTTTGCCTAAGCACACTTAATTAAAAACTTGCAAATATTTCAAAGATACAAGCCTTTTCATTTTCAGATCAGGGGGAAAGCCTCCCCTACAACCCCCCAATGTGGAGGTGTGTACATTCTTCATTGGGTATAAACACCGCTGAAAATTAAAGACCTATGGATTAGGAAGATAATCATGCTCCACAACCAATACTATTGACAATGCTTTAGAAGGTGTTCCACAATTTCCTCTGCTTGCTTGCACAAAGGACATAAGGATGGCTTGATAAATCCCCTTTTAATCAAGTTTTCCCATGTTAGGATGCGCCTTTGTGCCATGAGCCAGAGGAAAAGGCTTATTTTGGGCTAGACGTTTTCCTTCCAAATAGGGCGCCATACATTTTCCCGAGCCAAGGTGTGGAGTTGAGTTGCTATATTGTAGGCTTCTTTGATGCTAAAAATTCTTTTAGGAGAGTGGCCCCACCTTAGAATATCCAATCCTTTCCTGATTTTGATTTTGCGAAGGGTTTCTTCATCATGCCAAGGCCCCAAGTTGAGGTTGGGATGAACTTGGAGATCTAAATGTGAGGTTTTCCAGACTTGCTAGAGAGCATATTGGGGATATTTTTCCAGAAATTTACCACTCATTTGGCCGAGCTAGAAGCTAAGCCCACTCCAATCTCATTAACATGATCAAGAGTGTTCAATGAAGGAATATATTTCCACAAGTCCTCACAAAATAGAGTATCTGTCCCATCCCAAATCTCCCAAAAATCATGCTCATGTATGATGGTGCGATTTTGCCAAGTTGTGTTCCATATCAAGGAGCCACAATGAGGAGTATTCAATCTTATTAACTGGGCCTCCACCACCTCTAGAGTGTAATTCTTACACCATATATGAGCCCATAGTTCTTCTAGGGGTTTCAGCCATCACCACCATGTTTTATCTCCTAGTATTTGGTTAAGCAATTGAGGGTCTCGTAAGCCTATCGTACCAACAAGTTTTGATTTACAGAGCCCCCCCCAGCTTACAAGGGCCCATTTGTATCCCTATTTGGTTCCTTTCTGGAGGAAATTTTGCTGAAGACTTTTGATTTCATTAAGAACATATTCACGGGCAATAAAATATGAGAAGAGATAGATGGGAATAACTTACAGGATGAATTTTAAGAGGATGAGGCATCCAACTAAATTTAGAGAGAAAAAAGTCTAGGAGGTGACACATTTTTCCAAGGATGCTAAGAGATCCTCCCAAGAGTTGTTGCAAATATCATTGCCAATGAGGGGGATCCCCAAATATTTGGATGGAAGAGAGATCCTGCTAAATCCCAGGATATGGGAAATATGGATTTGGATGGCCTGAGGGGTGTTGAAGAAGAAAATATGGGATTTCTCAAAATTGATGGAAGTGCCTGAAGCATCACAAAAGTAAGAGATAACATAGAGGATATAATGCGATTTCTGAACTGTTGGTACACCCATAATCATGGTATCATCCACAAATTAGCTATGGGAGATAGGTGGGTTCAAACCATGGAGGGTCGAACCTTTAAGATATTTGTTCACAAAAACAACTTTAATGAGCCCGCTCAGACCCTCTGCCATAATGATAAAGAGGAAGGGAGAGAGGGGATCCCCTTGCCAAATACCTTTCGAGGGTGAAAAGGGTTGGGAAGGGACTCCATTGACCAGTATGGAGAAGAAAACTGAAGATGTGAGCACCATAACCCAATTAACCCAGTCCTCATAGAAGCCAAAGGCATTGAGGAGTGACTTCATATATTGCCAACTTAAAGTTTCAAAATATTTGGAAAGGTTAAGTTTAATAAGCATACCTGGAGAGCTAGTTTCCTAGAGAGAGTGGATTACTTCATGAGCCAGAATGACATTATCCATAATTTGCTTCCCTTCGACATATCCTGACTGTTCATTAGAAATGATGAAGGGAAGTAGGGGTTTGAGCCATAGGGAAATTACCTTGGTGATTATACTGTAGATGACATTATAAAGTGCAACAGGCCTTGTTATCACATAATATTTAGTTTGGGAAAATCCCAACCCAATCCACGGAAAATGTGACACAACTAGGGACACCTATCATTGTCACCTAGATAGTTGTCTCCCTCATTTTAGTGAAGGATAAATCCAACATAAGGGAGGATTCCCGGGTGACCCTAGGGGGATTGCGATGGAAAGGGAAAAGATATGGAGAATTCCCCAATAGGTCAAGGTAAAGAGTGGAATGAGGCTTAATAATGAATCTCATGAGAAGGTAATTGGTTTCCAAGGTAGTGTACTTGAAAAACAATGTTAGCCCTTCCCAGAAAAAGACAATTTATGAAGATAAGGGCCTCAAGATCAGTGGGGATTCAACAAGTAACCTTGATGTCCCAAATTGAATAAATATATATATATATATATATATATATA
>ML776942.1:290167-304780 GCA_009831015.1 Picea engelmannii
AAGTCACCGACCAAACTAACAATTAGGTTCGAAGGGAGGACTACTATGATCGAGGTCGCGATCGATTTGGTGGTTGAGGTTGAGGAAGAGGACGACCATACTGCGACAACTGTTGGAAATATGATCACATCAATACAGATTGCCCAATGAAAGACATAATCAACTTGAAATTTTTCAATATATGTGGCATTGGTGATCACTCATTAGAAGAGTGCCCAATAGTACTCGATAAAATTATGACTAGAAAAAATGTAAATCTCCTACATGCAGTATCAAAAGAAGAAGTACTGAATTCAAAAAATTTAAATATTGTCACAAGATTTGGCAGAGGATGAGATCTTAACAGTACTACATTTCACAACCAACAGAAAAAAAAGCATAGTTTCTTCCCAAATCCTTATAAGGAAGAACAACTTATGAAAGAAGCTATCAGATTCTTTAGGCAAAACAATCGAAGAAAAAATGAAGATATTATACAAGAATTCCTACAACTACTACAAGAAAAACAGTTAGTCGGTCGATTGCTAGAACTACTAAATATATTAAAAGAATACAAACAAGGACAAAGACCAACACAGGATGTCAGAAAACTCTCATATAAGCATAAATATTATGATCCATGAGTCGACCTAGAAATCAATGAAGTATCGATCAAACAAGTAGTTGTCGATTTTTGATCCCAAGTTAATATCTTACCTCGAGAAACTTGGATAAGAATAGGTCGACTTGCTTTAGCACCAACTTTGAATTATCTCAAACTTGTGGATCAAAGATTGATAGAGCCCATCAATATTCTCAGAAATGTTGACACTCAAATAATGGGTATTCCGACTCAAGTAGACTTTGAATTCATCGACGTAGTCAAAGGGATGCTAGCATATGGATCACTTGTTGGTCGTTTATGGTGTCGAAAAATGAAAGAAAACATCTCTTTGGAAAAATATAGAATCAAATTAAAAGGCGATGGAAGAAAAATACTCATTCCCTTAGATACAAGAGAAGGAAAACAATGGAGTGAATCCTGGGATGAAGACCAAGAAGCTCGGTTCCTGTATCAAATAAACAATGAACAAAGAAATTATGTAGAACCGACCACACAAGGAGAAATTTTGAGAGAATCTCCCATGTCGGTCGGGCATAAATCCGACTCCACTCTTTACAAATAACAAATAGATAATTACAAAGCACATGTGAAGGATTGTTGGTACATTGAAATCATCCCAGAGCAGCCAAGAATGTGCTACTCGATCCAGGTGGTACCAGTAGTATACGAAAAGAAAATTTGACAAATTCCTAGTCTTATACCATCCAACAACCGAATAAATAGGCCCTTACGATATAATGAATGACACACACCTTTGACACATGTCGAAGCAGTGTCAAAATCAATCAGAGAGCAAGGAAGAACATCTAGCCTTGTGGAAAATTTCACAGGCCAAGTTGCAAGATGATGGGAAACACACTCACTCAGGCTACAAATGTGGATGATTGTGTTGACATATTTCATTGAAATATTTGGATACCAGAAGCTATCCAAAGCGACTGATATCCCGATTTTCAGGGTTGGTTATGATCTAGTAGAACATATTTAGAGATGTGAAAATGAATGGTGAAGGATATGTTACATATATGAAAGGGTATGTCCCCATATGTTTCCAAGCACGCTAGATGAAATACCAAACAAGTGGTATAAAATTGAAGAAGCTTGCGGCCATACATTAAATTGGGTAGAAATTAAACAAAATTTTGTGCAAGATTTTGAATTTAATCTAGATAAGAGCAACTAAAAGAAGTAACATAAGAAATTAGAAACTTCCTAGAAAATCCAACACCAGTTGGATAGAAAGAAAAAGGGAAGATGAATATGGATTTAAGATTGACATCGACATGAAATCTTGTATCGACAGAAAATAAGGAAGTCCTGATGGCACGAAGACTCGACATGGAAAATACATGTTGTCTAGGTCAAAGATTTCAGTGGAAAAAGGACCACCCAGCACTACAGAATCATGTGAAATTAGTATTCAACATAGCTACAGAACAAAAAGAAGAGCGGGAACAACCCGAATTCCCATAAATTTTTATAAAAATCGAAGAAGGGGAACATCATCTCGACAAAGAAAAACCACAAGAATGGATGGAGGCTGAAATTAAAACAAAAGAATTCAACATATCAAAGGACGATCGCCCAAAAATGGTACAAATAGGTGATTATTGGGTAGACAAGAAAATAACCGATATAGTCAAATTGCTAAAAGAATATCAAGACATTTTTTCCCGCGACTACAAGGACTTGAAAGGACTTGTAGATAAAATGGGAGAGATGAGGATTAAACTCATTCAAGGAGCAAAGCCAATTAAAAAATGACCATACAAACTAGCCCACAAATATAAGTCGATCGTCCAAAAAGATATCAAAGGTATGCTGCAAGCAAGTATCATCTACCCAATTGACAAAGAAGAATGGTCAAGCCCCATGGTGGTGCAACCGAAGAAACACGACCCCAAGAAGATAAGAATTTGCATCGATTTAAGAGGAATCAACAAATTGACTGTGACAGATCCGTTTTCTACCCCCTTTGCCGATGAGATCATTAATGAAGTCGCTAGCCATGAGTGCTATTCATTTACTGACGAATTCTTAGGTTATAATAAGGTGTTGATAGCAAAAGAAGATCAACCAAAGAGAACATTCATCTCAGAATTCAGATCCTTCTCCTACAAATTCATGCCATTTGGAATAAAGAATGCACCAACAGTCTTCTCGAGAATATTTGCTAAGGCATTTCAAGAATATATATATATATAACTATGGTTGTTTACTTTGACGACTGGACAATATAAAACTTATTTAAAAATCATATACAATGGCTTAAGCTCATGCTAGAACAATACAGGCAAATCCAACTATCATTAAATATTAATAAATGCATATTCGCTACACCAATTGGAATCCTGCTAGGACATGTGGTATGTAAAGATGGAGTAAAGGTCGACATGGAAAAGATTAAAATTATTCTCGACTTAAATATGCCTGTGAACCAAAATAAAATCAAAATATTTATGGGACACACTGGATACTATAGAAGTTTTATACGACACTACTCGAACATAACATTTCCAATGAATGAGCTTCTACAAAAATAAATCGAGTTTATATGGAGCCAAGATTGTTAGGAATCCTTTGAATTCCTAAAGAAGAAGTTGGTCGAAGGCTGAAGCACCAATACTAAAATTTATCGATTGGTCGAGAAGGTTGCATGCACATGTCGATGCCTCCAACGTTGTTGTCTAGTCGGTGCTAGCACAACCATACGCTGACACAGTCGATCATCCAAATGCATACACAAGTTGAAAATTAAACAAATAAAAAAGAAACTATTCTACCACGGAAAGAGAATCCCTATCAATGATATTCACTTTACAAAAATTTCATCACTACCTACTTGCCAATCCATTCACATTTTTTACAAACCATCAAGCATTGAAATACTTAGTTAATAAACTGATCCACCAAGGCAATATTTTTCATTGGTTACTTTTATTTTAGGAGTTTGAGTTCGACGTAATCATACGACCTGGAAAAAAGAACGTCCGACCCAACCACCTCTCACAACTTGAAACAGGAGAAGACCCGACATGCATTGATGATGACCTCCCAGATGCACATTTATTCAGAGTCGAAGATGCTACAAAAGACTTAGAAGATATAGAAAATTTCTTATAAGAAGGAAAGGCTCCAGAAGATCTCGCGATAAACAAAAAGAAAGTATTAGCCTTAAAAGATGCACCTTTCACAATCATAAATGGGTATCTTTAAAAAATGGGAACCGATGACGTTCTAAGGATATGTGTTCCCGAATATGAAAGGGAAAATGTCATTAATGGAGCTCATGCAGGACCAGCTGGGGGCGACTTTTAAGTTGACACGACAACCATAAATATATTGCAAGAAGTCCTGTGGTGGMCAACTCTACATAAAGAATGTCGGGATCAAATTAGAAAGTGTGATAGTTTTCAAAGGCTTGGGCGACCTCTATGGAAAAATTAAATGCCTCTCAGTTCAATAAATACTAATCAAGCATTCKAAATTTGGGCCATTGACTTCATTGGGCCTTTTCTATAGAGGGAAAGAAGATCCRATGCTAAGTATATTATCACTGCTGTAGAATATGTGACAAAGTGGGTAGAAGCTGAGCCAKTTGAATCATGTACCAAAGAAGTTGCTGCAAATTCATATATAAGAATATAATTACAAGGTTCGACTACCCTCTTACATTGATCAACAACCAKGGCACACACTTCATGAATGAAACAATTAAAATTATTCTAGMAAATTTTTTAATCGATCACAGACGAACGACTASCTACCACCCACAAACAAATRGGGAGGTTAAATATTTTATCAAAACATTACTCAAAGGACTTGCAAATATTTGCGGCATCGAMAAAGATGAATGGGACAAAAATATTCCTGCAGTACTATGGGCATACAGATCAACATATAAATGAGAAACATGCCATACTCCATTCAATCTTGTCTATGGACAAGAAGCTGTTATTCCCTTTCACTTCTGGTCCAACTCCGGYAGGGTCGCAACTGTAGAAAAATTTGACAATAGTAAAAGTGTGAACAAATGACCGTTTCAACTGAAGAAGCTAGAGGAAGGAAGACTAATTGAAATGCACCATCAAGAGGTCTAGAAGAAACAATAGAAAGCATGGCATGACTGACATATAAAAAAAAGGATATAAAAAAGGAGATTTAGTTTTGTTGCATGATAGCCATATAAAAGGAAAACCAAGAAAATTAGAGACAACATGGCTTGGTCCCTGTGTTTTCGAAGATATTCGATTGATCGGAAAAGTCCAACTTCGAACATTGTTGGGGCACCCATTCAAAAAATTAATTAATGGTTCCTATCTAAAAAAGCATCACACTTAAAAGAAAAGAACCTTGTTGGAAAAATCTAGCAGGGAATTTCCAATAGGGATGAAAATACGACATTCAGGTCGGAGTAAGAACAAATTCAATGAATTACCGAAAATAAACCCTACTTAGTATTATAAACAAAAATTTGGTTATAAACAAAATTCAGGGATAGGAAACTGTCAAAGAAAAAAATAAGTATTAAAGATCCACCAAAGCATCAAAGAAAAAACAATAAAGCATGACAATGGAGAGAGAGGAAAAAGTCCTTGGTCGATCCCGAGACAAAGCAGACGAAGATATGAGAACATACCACCCTATCACCCAACCTAAGGCAAATACTGATGAAAAGAAAATCAAGTGATTGAGATAGATCGACATCAAGCGAGTGTAGAAGACATCAAGATCATACAGACCAAGTAAGGCATAACAAAGTGGATGAGCATATAAGTCACCAGGAGCATCGACTAAGTCGCACCAAAAACAAAAAACCCAACGATTTAAGAACAATAGTGGATCGACCCATGTATCTACCATGCATTAAAGGAATATATCTCATCGATCGAGCTCAAGGAAATACTGACCAAGGAAAAGTTGGCACCCGTAAAGAAAGCACATTTACTTTATGTTAGGGAAGGACCGATGAGAGTAATAGACACATTATTGACCATTGTCAAAGATCGTCCCACATCAAGCCCCCTATTTTCTTGACACATACTAACGATCATTTGGGATCCACCATGAGTAATATTTAACAAGGCTCATACGAGTCCCAGGTCAACACTGACATAAACGTCCTCTCACATGAATTTATCTAACTCTTCAACAATCATTACTGCAATTCACACACTTGCGAATCATCTGAGTGGGAAAAACAATACCTCTTCAAAAGACAAAAAAGATCTGTAAGTGTACAACAAAGAATCTACGCTCATACCAAAGATAGTCAACTGGATCACAAACGACAATGACCATCATCAACCCAACATTTCCATATATTGCGAGATTGAATCACATACAAATTTTTTTGCCACCACTCAGATTACTCTCCACATCACAACTCTATATAATAGAAATCAAGAACGAAGACTACCCACTTTGCAAAGAGTTTAGTTATCAAAAATAGACCATGGGGTCGACGAATTTAGCATATGATGAACCATCGAAACCAGACCTTTAGAAATTAGAAGAGAATCAACCACCTTGGTCATAGACATCAGAAGAAGAAATTTTCCATCTCATAATGGCATGAATGCTTCCCTATGGCTCCAACTAATAAACTCTTATAGGAAACAAAGCATTCGATAATCATCTCGATGAATGGTGAAGGAAGCCACAATCCAGTTCAGGTCACTTGAACAAAATGTGGAAATAAAATTTCAAAAGATTGTTTCAAGTAACACTTTTGTATGAGAAGAAATGACTATGGGCTCAAAACCAAGGATGCTTCCAAAATAAGGCCTTATTCAAAAGTGGAAAAAAGTGAATGAATCGCTTACATACAGACACCATATTAAAAAATAACAAGTTTAGAAAATGCGACCAACACATTAATTCCATAGAAAAGAAGTCAATTCAGTCGACTCAACCAATGATGGAATTCTAGGTGCAACAGATCAGTCGGAAGAAGCACCTTAAGTCGGTCAAGAACAATAAATTTTTATCTCCTCCTACTTCAAATTTTCTTCCTCTCTCCATCTTCTACCTCTCAATATTGTAATCAAATTTTGTAAAGCTAATTCTTTATACTCCCCCCTGCTCGAGACGAGCAAGGAATTGGTGGGGGGGGGGAGATGTTGTAGGTGCTAGTCAACTCTGTTGACTAGGCCCTTCGATCGACTAAGAAATAGTCGGTCAACCAATGTATTCATAAATGTAAGTCGGTCGAAGTATCTGATAACCCACCAACCCAGGTATTTAAGTAGTTACAACTGTTTGGTAACTAGATATATAGAAGTATAAATAGAAAAGCATAGAAAGACTTTGATAACTATGTGTGAGAGATTGTAAACATTGTATTGCATTGCTATATCCTTTAATAAATGCATATCTTTGGGATCTTACTACTTATGTATTTATTTGTCTATATCTATATGCATCACAAAATGCCATGCGCAAGGAAAGTAATTGACATCACAAAATGCATTCCCTCAACAAGCGGGGCATTTATTAATTATGTGTTTTCTTTTTTAAAAGTCCTTGAATGTTGTGGAGAAGCGTTTCATTTGTCAAATGATATTAGGGAAAGCATCTAGAGGATAATTTATGGTTCTTATCTTTTTCCATCTACAAGCCCTCTGGGCCTTTAGCCTCTTCTTCCCATGAAATGAGGTACAATCCCTTATTGAGTCAATAAGCTCAAAAAACCAAAAGATGAGGAAACGAAGGGGAATAAGCATGGAAAGTGGTAAGTATGGATGGGAATGGTACAATGAACCTTCAATGAGACCCCCTAGAGCAACCATTTTCCCAAGGGTGGTCCACTTACTAGGAAAAATGTCAACCACCAAGGTGAAATGAGGCAAAAGGCATAATTTACAAGCAAACATTTTCAAAATCAAGAAAGGACCCTCTTAGCACCTAAAAATATGTACCTGAAAGTCCCTAAATCCCTAAACCTGTCCTGCCTATCCATAAGCCTTTTCTAACCTAAACCCCTTTGTCTCTTTTATACTTTTTGATGTTTTTTTCACTATTGGTTTGGTTTTCTTTTCTTTGAAATTAATTTTATTGTTTTCAATAAGGCATGTTCAAAGGTGGTTACATAGAGTTTATATTGTCACATCATGGATGCATTGTTTCAATTTCCTAATCTGCAGGCTTCCCTAAGTTTGTGAGGTTCAAATATTATTTGCTACAAATATAGTGTAGTTTTTGTAGTGCA
Source organism: Picea engelmannii (assembly GCA_009831015.1). NCBI lineage: Eukaryota > Viridiplantae > Streptophyta > Pinopsida > Pinales > Pinaceae > Picea > Picea engelmannii. The sequence goes on from ML776942.1 coordinate 297,982, forward strand.
AAAATAACATCATTTCTAAAAGTGTGCTACAAAAACCCATATATTTTGACAATGCATTTTGAAAAAAATCATTCAGGCACGTTTCCCATTTGGTATTTTCTGTAATTATTCCCATTTTCAAATCGAAACCTTGTATTACCAAATATGGTGGTCTTGGTATGATGTAACCATAGATCGTGAAGAGTACATGTTAGTTCTGATTGGTACTCACAGTGATTTTAGTGACTGTGTTATAATATTGAAAATTCATTTGTCATGATTTCACACGTCTTTGTTTAAGGTGAATAAGAGTAGCTATTCTAAACATCTCCGATTGCATCAAAACACATTTGTGTTATAATTGCTTTGTAGAAATGTTTTCAAATCCTTAATTGCAGAAAGAAAACCCTCGTTGGTATAGAAAAACTAGGGTTTGTAATTGCAGATATGACATGCAACATAAGTGATCACCTCCTTCCTTTAGAACTGAATGGGATTGAGATTTTGGAGGCTCTACCATAAATGAGAAGGAAATTTATATAGGCATAATGGTATGAATTCTGTAGCGTGTTTTAGGGCCATCACACATAAGTTGCTATGGAATTTGAAATTTTTTTTGATGGGTTCCAAACTTAGGTTGGGAACCTTACCATTTAGGTTTCAGAACATTCCATATCTTCAACTTTCAATTTTCCTATTGATGGTGAGAGGTCGTTCAAGAAGAAACAGATCCCATAAGACCTTTGTAATCAGTTCCTCACTGAAGATCATCAAAATCCAGAATGGAGCAAGGGAATTCTGAGTAAGTGGCTCAAGGAAGAATGTATAAATACTTTACCAGTGGTTCAAAATTATATAACATGCGAAGGTAGGTTTTTTACTACTTATCGTTATCACATGATATTTATGCTACACTTGAATGGGAATAGAAGAATGAATTTACCTTTATTTTTATTGAAAATTCTAACAAAAATGGCCAATAAGATTCAAACTCATCCAAATAATGCTCAATATAGGCTCTTTCATCAAGGGCTCATCCAGGTTTTGGTTATTCAAGAGTTAAACAAGACTCAGACCACATGGGAACAATTTTTGGTTGTATCTGGATTTGAAGCACAAGGACAGGGAATTCAGAAAGTTACCCCTACTATGAAGACTAAATCTCCCAAGAAAGTCATTAGCTAAAACAAGAGGCCTAGAATTGTACAAGTAGATGCTCCATCTGTTACAAGGGAAACTAGGTCAAGCATAAAGAAGCTACTCTTTCAGGAAGGAAATACATCAAAACATAGGTTGATATCTACCACAGTGAAAGTGAGTTCTCCTGAAAATAAGAAGGTTTATATTAGAAAAAGAATAAGGAAAGATAAATGAGAGTCAAAATCACCTCCTAGACAAGATGCAATTGAACCTATAAAGGAAATCACAATTTTGGAAACTAAGAAACCCTTAGGTACAAAGAAGATCAAGAAAAGTAATAAAGGAGATACGAAGAAATATAAAGGAAAGTAGCCAGTAGGTACATCAAGAAAACTTAGAACTCAGACTACAAACAAATTTAGGCTAAATACAAAGGCTATTTTCGATCCTTTCTTCAAGAAGGATAAGCCAATCGTTGTTGATGATGATACTCTTGAGGGTATTCTAGTTGATACAAGTAATAAAGCAGAGGTCATAAAAACACTCAAAGACATACCCATGAAGAAAACTAGAGCTGTCAATTAAAAAAGACAAAGGGTAATTTATGAAAATGAAATTCCAAAACAAGATGATGAAGCAGAGCAAAAATAGAGTCATAACTCTTTGATGTCTGAATTACCAGAACCTAGTGTTGAGAAGACATTATTTCCTTTACCTGTACTAGAAGAATAAAACATTATGGATATGCCATCTATAGATGTTGATATATATGAAAATGCACCCAACAATCACATGTTGTATATTGATCTTAATGAACCAACTATTGAAGAACATCCATGGACAATAAAGGATGAGACATGGGAAACATCAAATATAAATATATTTGGAAAATAAGAAAATATCATTAAGCGTCTTAGAGAGCACAATAAACAACTAGGAAAACAAAACTCCAGGCTACAACAAAGGTTGAAAAAGCTGATAGAAAAACACACCAATCTTTGCAAGTTTTCTAAGAGGCTTAGGAAGAAAAACATTAAGTTGTATTGGACTGGGATAGTGCTCAAGACTAAGGTTCTTTAGGAGAAACATAAACACCAAACCCCTATCTAAGGATGAAGTAAGTCTGAGAATCGAGATTAAAATCCAGGTTCCATCAATTTTGATTTACGCTACAGAAATGATGTTCTTTTTGCAGCTCCCCTATTTTGGAAACTATTAAAGTACTATGGGTATTTGAAGGCCCATTTTTGTAACAAATTCAAAGACCATGAAGTGTGAATACCAAATCAAGATGAATATTCTTCCCTCCATATTTATCTCCAAGATGTTAATCTAGATTACATTTAATTATGGATCTTAGGCTATTTTGGAGAAGCCAAAGATATGATCCATATAAAGAGGATCTTGACCTATAAATTAGTAGTCTAGTTTTCATTATTCGATGTAAGTAGTTCAAATGTTGGTGTATTAAATCTGGTTATATTGAATATATGGTCATAAATTAACCTACTTTTTAGGATCTACGATCTGATTTTGTATGTACTCCTTATCTATAAAAGGAGGATTAGAAGAGAAAGAAAGGGTTTAGGTTTTTGGGGTTGAACAAAAGGGGAAGGTCTAGAAAATTGTAAAGAGAGATTTACGCCTGCAAAATTTCATACTCAAGGAATCAAACATCTTGAAGGTCAGATTGTCAATCTGCGTATTTTCATTTTTCTTGTCTTATTTGAATGCAATGGAAATTATTATGAAGCATTGATTTCTTCTTGATTAAGCTTTGATTACAGTGATACTTTTATGTTAATTACCTGTTTCTAGAAATTTGCATTTAGATACTGGTTTTAGGTTTAAAATATTATTTTGAACTTGAAAATCTTCTTATCATAAGTAAACGGATTGTTGACTTGTGTTATGTGTTTCCTCCCCTTTTATTCTACATTCAACTGTTTATTTATTTGTTTTATCAATGTGAATTCCCTTGACTAAATGAAGTACATTTCTAAAATATTTGAATTTAGTTGAAGGATTGTGACCAAACCTATAACCTCTTAACTTATTCCAACCTATCCAAACCACTTGATTCATAATTCAAACCAAAATAACTATTGCAATAACTGAGGTGCCCTAGCTTTTCCCTATAGAAATCTAGTGCAAAAATTTAGGGATAAAAAACCCTTTGAAACATGTTCAAATGCTTCAATTATTAAAATGACACTTACCATGAGACCAGACTTGTTACCTCATGAAGCAAGACCTGTTGTCCTTTGTGAGCCAATTTGGTGTGGTGGACATTGCTACTACCAATCAATGGTGATGTGTGGTAAGAGGAGGGGGATCTTTCTGCTCATCTGGATCTCGACACTCCATGTATGAAACCTATGGGACTCAAGACATCATCTCCTTAGTTACTCCTAGAAATGGGGGTAACAAGCCTGAAGTGCTTTGCATGAGTACTGCTCTTCACTTTAGGAATGAGAGTGAGAAAAGTGGCATTTAACAGGAGGAGAAAATTGAGGGATCGACTAGAGTCTTCAACCAACTTCCAAACTTATTCACATACAAATTACCAACAAGATGGAATAAATTTGTTGTGAAGCCATCAAGACCTGGGGATTTTCCTGGAGGCATTTCTTTGATTGCACAATCCACTTTTTCCTGTGAGATTGTCTTAAGAAGGCTTGATTTTTGTTCGATAGTGATCAAAGGGGGAATGTGTCGGGTAACTTTCTCTATGTCTTGCGATCTATCCGGTCATGGATCTGAGAGTAGATTTTGGTAATAATTGAATAAAACCCGTTCAATGCCCTGATGGTCCATGATGGATTCACCTTGTTCTCCTTTTATCCAAGTGATTCGATTGTTGTGGTGCCTTTAGATCATTGAATGGTGGAAGAACTTGGTGTTATTTTCCCCTTCTTTGAGCCATTGTATCCTAGATTTTTGCCTCCATAAAATCTCTTCCTGAGAATATTGTATCCTAGCTTCTTCTTCTTTTAATACTTCCACTCACCCCTGAGTTATGATTTCTTGTTGTCTTTATCCCATTCTTTTTTCCAGGTTTTTCTGAGCTTGGAAAATATTTACAAAATATGTCTTGTTCCATTCCTTCAGCTGTTTTTATTTATTTATTTATTAATTATTATTATTATTATTATTATTATTATTATTATTATTTTAGTTTTCGCTGAAAACAATACATTAGAGATCCTCAAGAAATGACAACTTCCTCCCACCATAGTTGGGACTTTTCCTGAAAGTCTGGGTGTTGGAGCCATAATTTTTCAAACCGGAAAGGTCTGTGCTTGGGGGAGGTTGCAATTTCCATCCACAATTGAATGTGATAATTATTAGAGCCTGCAAATGATGAGATGATTGGTTCCATAACCAAGCCTTCCAACATCATTCAAAATTAAGTAAGCAATCCATGCAACATGCAATTTGATGAGATCCAAATTTGTGGTTGCTCGAAGTGTAAGTGCCATTGATTGCTTACAGATCCACCAACATGGAGGTATTGTTGCAGTTATGGAATCTCACACTATCTACGTCTAGGCATCGTGTTCCTCCTCGTTTTCTGCTAGCGATAAGATAATGTTGAAGCCCCCCCTATATTATTAATAAATATGTAATATAGATTTATTTAGAAATTAATAACTATTATTGTATTTATAAAAATAAAAACTCATGTATATCTATTTTCATTCTAAATTTATTAAACATACAAAAAAAAGAATCGAAAAAAAAATTGAGATACAAATATTTTATTACTTAACAAATCATGAGAATGGATCTACATTCCATATTCCTCCATATATATATAGATATATATATAAAAGAGAAAAGGAGAGTAGAGAGAGAAGCAAAACTCCAAACATACTTAGAGGAAATGCTTGATAAAAAATTTAGATTGTTAGAAGACAATATTGAGACATATATTTTGACATAGATAGAGAATAAAATATTATGGTTCGAGATTCAATTGCATAAAATGGAGGCTAGAATGTAGGAGAAAAAAAAAACAATCAATCCAAAAAGGAGAGGTCGAAGCGAATCTCAACATGAGAGATAAGATTAAAGAACTACAAGAAAAACTAATTAACAATTTGGCCCTAATTAGTTTGGAAAATAAATTGGATATCAAACCCATCAAAGATGAAATAAATAAGCTAATGGATTTAGGTCAGGAGCATAACAAAAGAGCCTTGAACCTCATAATTTTTGGTATAAAAGAACAACAATATGAGGACACACTAGTAATAATAAAATAAGAACTAAAAAATAAATCACAAATTGAAACAACTTACATCATAGAAGAAAAAAAGTTGGGGAAAATAATCGAACATAAAGACAAGTTGATCTATGTCAAAGTAAGCTCTAATGATCATAAATATGACATATTTAGTAAATATCCAAACTGAAAAGGATCAAGAATATTTATAAATGAAGACCTCATTCTAGAAGACCAAGTTGAATTAATGAAGGAAGTTCAAAAGGTAAAAGAAGTGAGAAAGGAAGGCAAATGGGCATAATTAGAAACCAAAAATCTATTGTGAGGGTTAAAAACTAGAATGATAATAATAAATAGGAATTTGAGGCACATAATATTTTTTTTAATGAATTCCAAGTAATCCCTTAAGGCCCGATAAATAAATTTATTCTTAGTGAATGTTATATATATGGAAATATTTGGATATAATTTGTTTAATAAATTAAAAATTTTGAGTTATGATGAATTTAGAGTGGTTACTATATTTTTTAGTTTTGAATGTTATATATATGGAAATATTTGAATATAATTTGTTTAATAAATTAAAAATTTTGAGTTATAATGAATTTGTAGTGGTTACTATATTTTTTAGTTTTGAATAACAATTTTTTTTAAGTAGATATGTGACAAACTTTAGAATCTCTTAAATACCGGGTTATAAAATACACCTTGCTTCTCTCACTGTAAAGTAAGTTATACATGATCAAACTAAAAAAAATCAAGAGATCAACATCACATCCATCCATAATAATGTAGAAGAAAAAATTAAAACACACATAGATTTTGTTAAAAATACAATTATTAAAAATATTAAAATCAAATTCAAGATTAATCATAAAAATAAATTAAAAAACAAATTAATAAATAAAATTACAATGAAGTATTTATGTGCTAAAAAGAATTAAAAAAACACATAGATTTTAGGTATAAATGACTTAGTAACGTACATTTTTAGTAAGACATGTTAAAATATAAACATTACTTGTTTGCACATTGATATATAAGACCTTTATTAATTACAAAAGTTATATATATATATATATATATATATATATATATATATATATATATATACTAAATTATTATAAAGTACATATTAAATTTATATAAGATAATAAATCCTTCACAATTCATGTAAAAACCACATTATGAATAAAAACTAATTTCAAAATTTAGGAAAGCTTACCGAATCTGTATTATACTAGATATAAAAAGTATGTAGATCATAAATAGAATGTTAGAAATGGTAGAATAACAGTAATATAACCAGCATAATCTCCACAATAACACATAAATGATATAAGAACAACAACAAAAATAACACTTTGATTCTAAAAGCAATGTTCACGGGCCTCTTCGAGGGGGAAACCTCTAGTCGAGCAATGCTCTGTTACAATAATCTCCAAGCTAGGG
>ML776942.1:313119-323308 GCA_009831015.1 Picea engelmannii
TTCATGTCCTCTCCACCTATAAATTCTTCTCCCTCTCCTCTTCTTCTCACAGCAAATCTCAACGCTTCTTCTGCTTTGATTTTATTGAGAGTCTTTAAGATTTGAGCAAGAGGAGTTTGAAGGCGTATATATTCCAGGACTTCAAATGGCATACATCAGAGCTTTTCTTCTTGCACTGTTCACGGTGATCATTACCGTTCTTCTGCCGATTCCACAGTCCGAGGCCAGTCATTCACCTGCTCCTGCTCCTGGCCCTTCCAGCCATGGTAAGCATATGAAACGAGCTATAAATCATAACTTTGCATTATCACAGTAACCTATTATCATCTGGATGAAAACGGTTTTTTCCAACTCTGCCAACATACACAAAATTAGGGTTTTATATAGGAATCTGTTAATTAGGGTTTTGAGTATTTTCGTCTCATGCAGGTGTGGGGATTCATGAGAGCTGCATGAATGGCTACGTATTCCTCTTGGTGGCAATGCTGTTTGCTTTCCTTGTCCGGCAGTAAACTATTCCAGCTGGTCCGGCCATAGACCATTCCAGCTGGGCCAGATCCTTATTGGTTTTTTAATAATAATTCAAGCTTTTGGATATGGTCTGATAATAATTAATCAATTATATTGGACACTATAATAGTTTTATCTTATATTGGACACTATAATAGTTTTATCTTCAGCCACATTAGTAATTTATAATCTTCTGACATACGGAGTGCCTCGTTCTCTGTAATAAAGCGATTAGGTATTTATACTCTTCTACGATTTATATGGATTTTGAATATAATATCTGAGTCATTCATTCTGGTCATGGTTTTTGTATGGATGCTTATGTTCACTATTCAGCAGTTACTAGGCAAATTGCTTTAATTATCAATTTGATTAAGGATGTTTTTCATATCTTGATTTGAACTTGGTTGCACCTGGTTATATAGGAATCTGGAATTTTACTTCTTATTCTTAAATGTTTTGAAAGTAACATTTTTATTTATTTTTAATTTTTTAAAACAGTGAAATTTATTATAATTTAATTGTTAATTTGTAATGAGGATAATTGTTATTGGCTATTATTCAGAAATATGGGTTTATTTAAAAAAATCCACATCACCATTTAAGTCATTTAAAATAATCTATTGGTAATTTGTAAGAGATAGACTTTACTTAATGCTTTTAGAGGTTGGATCATTATCCTATTTCCTTATATTCTAAGAAAATGAAATCTTAACCAATTAAAAAGAATGTTAAATCTTATATCCCATTTCATATTTATGTATATGTTTAAAATAATTTTTAATAAATAATTTTTTTTTAATATTAAAAAGATATGGTGAACTAAATCATATATAGATTGAGGTAAAGATTAAAGTGATTGTCAATTAGGTTTAGCTTAGGTGATTAGAAAGAATGATTATTATCTTTTGTATGTCACTTGAATTCTTGCAAATTAAATTCTCACACAGTAACATATTAAACTAGTAACAAATATATTGTTATAATAACTTTAAATGATTTAATATAAAAACCATTTATAAAAAATGTCTTCATTCTAGTCTAAATCAGATCAAGATTTAAAAAGAATATATTTGTTCAGCCCATTACTAAGATGGATATATATATTAAAGCATAGGATTGAGGTTAAACTTAAAGCTGGGTAAACTAAAAGGTTTAGATTATAGGTGTTTTTGAAGATGCAAGCGGATATGAGTGTTTGTATAATATAATTATAGTGATGTTATTTATTAAGTTAGGTTTATTTTAATTTTAGATTTATTAAGTATTAAGAGAGAAACAACTTCATGTAAAATTTTTATAATATAAAAAGATTTAAAGTGAAGATTTATATATATTTTTTAATTGTATGTTTAAAATCATTTATAAAATATAATGGAACAATAATGATATCAATTAAATAGACATTTTGTATATTCCACATATCTTATAAAACACTCTTTTCTTTCTTGAAATTAGAAAAATAACATTAATTAAGAATTTTATTAATTCTTAAAATCTCAATTATAATTTTACTAATTTCTAAAATTTCAAGTAGAGAAAACCTTCTTTCAAAATTTTGTATCATAATTTTTTTTTTGCATGGTCTTAAAAAAAATTGATGCCACTTAAGACTAGATATATTTGAAACTAAGATAAATCTAAGATATATATTTCCACCTCTGAACAATAGGTGCCTAGGTTGACATGCTTGGGCTATTCAGAGGTCCCTAGAGATTGACCAGAAAATGCATCATGGTTGAACTGTTGGTCTTTGGATTAGCGGGCTTCCTAAACTTATTTTGTAAATAAAATAAATTTTCAAGTGTGAGCACATTCTTTGGGACACAATTTTCTTTGAATTTTATTGCTTCATCCCGATAATTTTGAAGGTCTTGTTGATGAATTTCGATGTCGATCATAGAATCTTGGAAGACGAGATAATGAGGAAGTTGATAATTTGATTATTGTTATTGAATACTCACTAGTTTTTGATTTTATTCAATATCGATGGCTTGTAAATTATTTCAACAGAGAAACCATTGTTAAGAGGTGTATATCTAGAAGCTACATTTTCCAACATATATGTAGCAACATTTTGACAACGAGGTACAAATTCGTTATTAAAAGCTTCGAAAGAATAAAGTATATCCCATACTTATTGTTGGTAAACTCTTAAATGTGGAGACATGCACTGAATGGAGTTTCTTACCTATCTGAATATTATTTTTGAATCACCAATCACTCGTCGGAGTTTTACCTTAAGGTCAATGGATTTCTTCAAATGTTGCACCAAGGATCCATAATCTATGGTGTTATTGGTGCATTTAAATTCCAATCAGAAAGATGTGAGCATTTTGTGTTGGTGTGGATTGATGATGATGCATCCTGCTCCGACTCTGGTTGGGATTTGGAACTATACAAAAACATAGTCCAAATGTCAGTATCCACACGGATCTCGTTTGGTTTACCTTTATAAGGAAGCCACAAATGGGATCGCTTAGTCGAAAAATATCCTTGAAGTTTTGTCGACCAATCTCTACTTAAAAACAAACCATAACTTTCAGTTATATCAACCAAAACAATATCAATAACCTGATGTACTCTAGGGTCAATTGCAATCCTAATTAAGAATACTTAAGTTCTCCTTTCACTTTGAAATCCGTCCTATCTAACTATATGATTATTTTTTGGTTAATTGCGGAACATTTATCTTTGAACAAACTACATATGGCATGATGTTCGATGAGGCACCAGAGTCAGCTAAGAAATTGTGTACATTGAAATTGAAAGTTTCATAGGTAAACAGGAAAGGAGGTACGTGATATTTTGAGTGCGCATCTATGGCAGCCTGGATTTCCACTAGGTGGACTTCTTTTGCTTCAATAGTTTTAGAAATAGTGTCAATAGTAACAATGATTTTCTTCTGAGAATTATCAGGTTTAAAAGCATCATGTAGAATATCACATTGTTGTGGTAATGATAATATATCAAACATGGAGATATTGGCTTTCTTCTCCTTCATATCTTCTATGATGTTGTAATCTAGAGCTTTCCTTTCTAGTTTTCTTATTGTTGGGTTTGATTGTGTGCCATTGGTCTCGCTATTGGGTGTAGTTGTGTTGGATTTGACATTGTTTACAGTTGGGTTGGATGAACTTGGTTTGCTGATTATAGATGGAACAATCGTATCATGTTTATTTTTGTCTTTTGTCTGGGTTGGGATACTTGGTTTTGGAGTAGGTATATGAGGGGTAATATTCCCAAGGGGAGCGTTAGCATCTTGGGAAGAGGACGTGTTGGGAACTGGACCTTTGCTATGGAAATTGTAATCTATAGGACCAACTTTAACCTCTGGTGTATTTTCTACAAATATTTATTCTATTTGCTAATTGTCTGAGTCTATACACCAACCCCAAAGGAACATAGCAGTGTTCGTGGAAGGCTCCTCAATGGTATCGTCCTTCACTGTGTCAATTGTTTGTTCATTGTTTAGACTTTGTTGATCTAACAATTGATTGATAACCAATTGTTACACAATATTTTGTCACAACTGACGATGCTCACTTATCCTCTATCATCTAGAGCATAAAGGCTTTGATTGTTGAAGAAGAACATTTCTTTGAAAGAAGGAAAACATGTTATAGGGTCATTAAGTCCCTATTTCAAGAGAGTGTCACATGTTGCACCATTGCAACATGCAACAACCTTAAGTGTTGCATGTTGCACCACTATAGGGTGCAACAATGTCTCAGTTTGCATCACTCCAAGGTGTGACATTGTCTAAAAGAGGAGAACAAATTGAAATTTGTGAATTTTCTAGAAGAGAACCTTTGGATACGAGGTGCCCACTTTTGCATCACTCCAAGGTGTGACATTGTCTAAAAGAGGAGAAAAAATTGAAATTCGTGAATTTTCTAGAAGAAAACCTTTGGATATGAGGTGTCCACTGATCGGTTTGGATATCACCTGTACTCCTAATTTGGGGAGATCCTAACCTCCTTTTCAATCTATAAAAGGGACCTTCTCTCATAAGGAAAGGCTTATAGTTAATGGAGAATAATGGTTGATATCTCTTTGCTTCTGGTTTGTGGTTAGAAGATTGTTGGCATTTCTTTGGTTTTGAGAGATTCAATCTAAGCTAAAGAAGTCAGTTGATGGTGATGAATCTCATGGATGCATTGTGGGTATTGGATCAGTGAACTTGTTGGAAGGAGCTTCACAACATCAAGGCTGTAACACCCTATTTCCCCCAGTTTGTAAATATAACTATATGGGCCGAGGAACTATGGAAAAATTAAAAGTGTGAATGTTTGATTTGATGGACCTTGTGTAGAAGGTCGATGAATGTAAATCCTGATTATTTTAATAGAAAATGGTTACATGTTGCATGACTGTTGAAAGAGGGGATGTGCTAAGAGAGAGACCACAAAATGCTGTCAAGAGGTGGTGGAGGGGACCAATAATGGTTGCGTTAACCTCCATCGAACCAGTACCATGCTGGAATTAATTTTCTTAGATCAGAACAAACCTCTGACTAGGAATGAATTCCCGTCAGGATGGTAGGTGGGAAGGCCCCCTCAAGAGTTAATGAGGGATGGGGTAGACTGCCCATCGGTAAGGCTTTCAGACCTGACCACAGACTAGGAGATTCGAGCCACACACAATCTTGCTGAGGGAGGAAAGAAAGGAAGCATGGTGGACAGAGGGAGACCTACAGAGAAAATGTAGAGAGGAGAGAGGAAACTCTCGGGTTTGAGGAAGGACTGAAGGAGGAACAGTGAGTTTTGATCACATAAATTAGATATTGAACCAGGAGAAGGAGAGTAACCTTCATCCCTAAATTACGTTGAGATGGAAGTAAGAGATTGAATCTCAAAGCATTGTGGCTTAAGCTCGGGGGTGGCCAGTGATAAATATATTGGAAGTGATTGAGCCTATGGTTGGGTGGAAATGAGCACCCCTTTTAGCAGTCGCATCACACTCTATGGTCCTGATAAGTGTTTTCTTGCCTTATGTTTTTGAATTGTAAATAATGGATGCATGCGAGTATTTACATGTCTATAAAGGTTTCTTTGTCTTTATTAAATGATTAAGTTATGAATATGAATCCACTTCCTTGAGAACATATAATTCTGCTTGGATTTCCATATGCCCCAGTTTAATCACTCGAAGGCGCTTTCCCCAGGAATTTACATCATCGTTCTGTAGTTGGAGCAAGCCTTTGGGAATATTTACTTATTTGGTAACCTCACAAGTTACCTTTCCTTGATTCAGAGATCAAAGCTCTATGAGTCGAGAAGATGTTCCATTCAGACCAATAGTCTAGAGGACTCTGAACTTTCACTTATTTCCTTAACCAAAAACCCGACTAAGAGCGGGGATCATAGCCCCACAGTTTTATGAAGATCCACGTGACCTGGGTATAGGAACCTTGGATCTCGAGGCTCAAATATGTCAAGTTGTACAAAGGTCAAGTTAAACCCTGCAATTGATATACATTGTCGAACTATGAACGAAGATCGAGGGTGGGGAAAGGTGAAAATAGTGGACGTGCTAGTTCACGGCCCGTAATTCACCCTTGCTGTTGATCTTGATGGGCTAGAGGATCAACAATCCTGGTTAAACTAGAATCAAGTGAGTACTTTCCAAATTGCATAGGTAAAACTCCCTGGTAAAGAACCCACATCTTAGGACCCCACAATTCCTGTGAAGAGTTGATCGTCGTTGACCTTCGACCTGAGTTTGAAGCGATCCCTGAAACACAAGGAGCATGTGGGATGGTGAAAACCTTCAAAGAGATCAAGCTCAGAAGAGATATCACTTTCAGGAGCGCAGATGAAATCCAGGAGACAGGCTCGTAGGAGGAGCAAGGGTCGAATCCTTTGAGCACGTAGAAAACCTTCTAAGTTAGAATAAGTCAGAAGCATAGGAGGAGGAGTGATAGTGGTCGTTGGATCACATCACAAAGGATTGATAGCCATCTGATCTAAACAAGGTGCACAACCCTTAGTACCTTGCACACGGAGGAGAAGAGGACTTACCAAAATTCCAAAATCTCAAAGTAGTTTGGGACCATCCATTGTCAAGATGGACACGTGGCGATGGATCGTGAACTCTGGAGAAATCACCTCGAGAGTTTTAGGTTGAGAGTTGAAACTCTCGAAGCCCTAAACGCCAAAGAGTCAAAGCACCGAAATAGATCTGGACCATCATATCCAGAGGATAGGTGGCGAGAATCATGGATTCTGGAAAACACCCGAAGTAAACGTCGAACGTCGATCGTCCAAAGTATATCCGAACCGTTAGATCTGGAGAACACGTGGTGCAAATCTATGAACTCTGGGTAAAGTCCTGAAGTGATTCATAGTTGTCGGATTTGGAGGACATGTGGCGCAAATATGTGAGCTCCGGGTGAAGACCTGTTGGCCTCAGGTTATGGAAGGAAGCGAAGAACGAGAAAGAAAAGGTAAAAAGTGAGCTTCGCGAGAGACATAGTGGCTGCCATTGGGTCAAAGTGAGAAAAAGAATAGAGAAGATGGAACGAAGTGCGGAAAAGCAGGCCGTTGGATGAGGAGATCGAGGATGACAGATCAACAAGAAGGATGGACCAAGGATGACTCAGGAAGTGGAAAAATTCAGTATTAGATGCCTTGGAGCACTGTGATATGGAGAAGGAAAGACAGGCTGGCGAAGCCCAGAAAGAATGAGTCAAGTTGACCTAGGGTTGTAGACACCTAGGGTTTTGACACCTAGGTTTCGAACTAAGGCTGTTGATGAGGGATTGTAATGTATAAATAGAGGTTGAGAGGATCTAGGTCGGGTAGGTACTATGGTTGAGCCTTATAGTCGAGTATTTTTCATCAGGAGAATATTGTATTGAGGGTGAGAAAAGTGCTGAGAGAGAGAGCCTTTTGGTATTGTAAGACCTTCAAATGGGTGCAAAGATCAAGTCCTGCAGCTGGGTGCGCATGAGGAGAGAGGAAGAAGAAAGGATTTGCTAGCCAAGAGTGTAGATCAGGACTGTAAGCTTTACCTTAATATATCATAAGCACAATTTTGTGGACGTAGCCCTAGAGAGAGGGTGAACCACGTACCTCTATTTTTGTGTGTGTGATTGATGCTTTGAGCTCTAATGTTGTTATATTGTTATCTGCATTACTGTATTAGATCAGATCTATAGCTGTGAGGGATAGATCTAGCTAGTTTAATGGTAGATGCATGTTATGTTGTTGTTGTAATAAGAACCACTTGATATTACCTTGATTGTAGACATTTCTGTCCTACAACCCCCTCATAGCTTCTTCGGGTGAGAGTGCATTTGCTTCACAGGTGTTTCCGAAAGGGCCAGTAGTTAGGGCTTGTTGGTGCGCTCTTGGAGCTAAATGTTGGAAAATATTGAACAAGCAACGAATGTGTGTTGATGGTGGTTGTCATTGATGGAAAGTTTGCAGACTGCGAATGGTTATTTTCATTGATGGGTTTGTATCAGACAGATTGCAAGAAGATCACGGTTCAATCGTAACCATTGAATCCAGAATGAGATATGGACCGTTGATTTTCTTCATCGGAGAATCGGGGATCAGAACTTTGAAGTGACAAAGTCACTTGACATTAGGAGTGCCGATTTCGCGATGTAATCTGAGCCGTCAGATCAGGCTTTGATCTGGACCGTTGATTCTAGACTGTGTCGAAGAATAGGGGATCGCAACATGGAGTAGCAAGTAAATAAATGTGACAAGAACTCCGATTTCGCGATATGCGATATCGCGATTCAATCACAACCATTAAATCAAGCAGAGATTGGGACCGTCCACTTGGAGAGGATGCGTGGCAACGATCGAGCGCCACCGGGAATAGCCCCAGCAGGGAGGCCATCCATCGGCATATCGAGAGTCAGGATATCGACAATCTCATTGACTAGAAGTCGAAGAATTTCATCGTGGAAAACCCGACCTAATCAGAACCGTCCATCTGCAAGGATAGGTGGCAAAGGATCAAGCGTCGTCGGCATATCGGGAGTCTTGAGACTAAGGGTGCGAGGCCTGCTGAACCCCGATCTATGAGAAGAGACCACAGCCGTGGATCTCAGATAGGACGCGTGTCAAGGATCCAAGAGGAGTCGGCGTGGGAGGACAGGTGGCATCTCACATTGGATATCAGGATATCGGAGATCCCGGGAGCAAGGAGTTCGTGCATCTCGAACTCGCGAACCCTGTAGCCCCGACGGGATAAGGTTGTGGTCACAGGAGTTGGTCATATGAGCAGGAGCTGAGCTGAGAGGGCCAGCGTGTGAAGGGACACATCGGGGATCGAAGGATCGAGAATCCCATAGGCATGTGCATGGTGACATCGAAAATTTTGAAACCCCGATGAGAGGTTTGACCAAGGTCATGTGTTGACGGTCATATGGGCCAAGGCCTATAGCCAATAGGGCTAGCGCGTGTAAAGGGGTGCATCGGTAATCGGGGATTGGAGAGGTGAGAAACTCTCGACATCAGGAAGTGCGAAACCCCGAACCCCGATAGAGAGTTGGGGATAACCACAGTTAGGTGCAGAGACCGTGACAAGGTGAGCGAAAGGACATGTGGATCGGGAATTTGTAGAGGGATTCCATTGGAAGAATCTAAAGAGCTGCCTCGGCTCAGCATCATAAGGAATGCCGAAACCCAATTTAAAAGGCAAGAATAATAAAGGTCATTCAACGGTGCGGATAAGATTTGAATGTGATCTGAGGGTTGCTGTTATTCTCACACATTAACGCTTCAGTTATGAATCTGTTAAGAGAAATAGACTCATGATGATGAATCGGTTAGTGTTTCAGTTGCTAGGACAGGTGTTCTTGTTTCGGCTAAGGGAAGGCGAAGTGGAACGGTCGGGAAGATGCATAAAAGAAGATGAGACAGATTGTGTAATGTTGGCTGTTCTGGAGGGAAAAGTATGAAATTGTAAGAAAGGAAAAAGGAGAGGATGCGCAATATGAAATTGAGCATATGTGCAGAGTGAGATAAAAATCAGAGTAGAATAATAGAGCAAGTTGAAGTAGAGAAGAATGACAGAAAAAGTTGATGCAGAGCATACCTGCTGAACAGACAGAGGAAGAGGAGAATTGCAGAATAGTTTGAAGAAGATCAGACTTATAGAACAGAAAAAGACTGGTAAGAACTAATTTATCTATGTAGTTGTCTGTGTATTCATTATTTGATGTGAAAGGGTGGAAGGGAAGTGCTCGGGAGGATTGTTGTCCTCAGAGGTTCAAGTGGGAGCTTGAACACAGGAAGTTGTAGCTTCCATCTGGCCGCAACCAGAGAAACTAGGGTGGTAGGGTGGTGCTAGGGAGAACAAGTGTTCTCTGTTATACAAGTTGGAGCCTGTGTAACTGGAAGTTGGTGCTTCCATCCAGTTGGTGCTGGAATATTCAGGAAGTTGGTGCTTCAATCCAGTTGGTGCTGGAATATTCAGGGAGTTGGTGCTTCCTTCTAGTGGGTGCTAGAGAAACCAAAGAGTTGGTGCTCTCAAACAAGTTGCATTTTGTAAAACAGAGGTAGTAGCCTCAAATTGAGTTGGTGCTCAATTGTAAATGATGTACATAACTGAAAAAGATTGCCTATCATTTCAAGGAAGAAGAGGTTTTCTCCCTTTATGGGTTTCCTCGTGAAAATCTGTCTCTGTGTGTACTTTATGTGTGACTGATGGTCTT
>ML776942.1:326536-345088 GCA_009831015.1 Picea engelmannii
TAAGAATGTAATAGGTTCCAAATGGGTATTCAAGAATAAAATGAATGAAAAAGGACAAGTTGTTAGAAATAAAGCCAGATTGGTATGTAAGGGATATGCACAAGTGGAAGGTCAGGACTTTGATGAAACTTTTGCACCAGTGGAAAGATTAGAAGCTATCAGAATGTTTCTTGCTTATTCCTGTCATAAAAATTTCAAAGTTTATCAGATGGATGTTAAGTCAGCGTTCCTTAATGGAGATCTAGAGGAAGAAGTATATATGGAACAACCTGAAGGATTCTCATTGACAGACAATCCTAACTATGTTTGTAAGCTGAAGAAGGATTTATATGGACTAAAACAAGCACCACGAGATTGGTATTATAGACTGGACAAATTTCTACAAGAAAAAGGGTTCAAGAAAGGTACTGTTGACAATAACCTTTACATTAAGACTGAAGGTGATGATTTACTAGTTGTTTTGGTTTATGTAGATGATATTATTTTTGGTTGTACTAATCAATCATCTGTCCAGTGGTTTGCTAATTCTATGCAAACAGAATTTGAAATGTCCATGATAGGAGAACTGTCATATTTTCTTGGCTTACAAGTAAAACAAAGCTCTGCAGGAATTTTTATTTCTCAAGAAAAATATTTGAAAGAGATATTGAAGAAATTTCAGATGGAAGAATATTCTACAGTCAGCACACCTATGGTGGTTGGTTGCAAGCTGAGCAAAGATGATATCTCACCTGATGTTGATAAAAGGACATATCATTCAATGATAGGCAGTCTTCTGTACATCACAACATCTTGTCCTGATATAATGCAAGCTGTTGGAATGGTAGGTCGTTTTCAGTCTGCTCCTAAACAAAGTCACTTGGTAGTTGTCAAAAGAATATTCAAATATCTGAAGGGAACAATGACATATGGACTGTGGTACCCTAGAAATCATAATTTCTAGTTAACTGCCTATTCAGATGCAGACTGGGCTAACTGTGTTGATGAGAGAAAAAGCACCAGTGGAGGAGCATTTTTTCTGGGTGAATCATTAGTTGTGTGGCTTAGTAAAAAGCAAGGATCCATTTCATTATCCACTACAGAGGAAGAATACATTGTTGCTGCTACCTACTGCACACAAATCTTATGGATGATACAAACTCTTGCATATTTGAAGGTATCATACACTGAGCCTATTCCAATTCATTGTGATAACACCAGTGCTATAAGTGTCTCCAAGAATCCTGTTCTTCATTCCAATACTATGCATATTCCAATAAAGTATCATTTTCTGAGAGAACAAGTTACAAACAGAATTGTTCAACTGAATTATATACCCTCTACAAAACAAATTGCTGATATTTTTACTAAACCGTTAGCAGTGACCCCTTTTGGATATCTTCGTCAGAAGCTAGGGGTTATGATTTCTTGTCTCTAATATGTTCACCTGGTCAGGGGGAGTATTTATTGAATATTTGGTATATTTCCTATATGCTTATAAACGCCAGGGGGAGTATGTTTTGCAATCAAATCAGGGGTAAAATGTTTCTTCTTTGACATTGATGTCAAAGGGGGAGAAAGGATATGCTTCGGGAGCAGAGTCGAATGAGTAGAGGAGAAGAGTCGAATAGTAGAGTCGGAAGCAGGGAGCAGAGTTGAATCCGAAAGCATTTGGGTGCTTGTGTTGCCATCAATGCAAAAGGGGGAGATTGTTGGCAAATATTGAACAAGCAGTGAATGTGTGTTGATGGTGGTTGTCATTGATGGCAAGTTTGCAGACAATGAATGGTTGTTGTCATTGATGGGTTTGTATCAGACAGATTGCAACAAGATCGCGGTTCAATCGTAACCATTGAATCCAGAATGAGATCTGGACCATTGATTTTCTTCATCGGAGAATCGGGGATCGGAACTTTGAAGTGAAAAAATCACTTGACATCAGGAGTGACGATTTCATGATGTGCAAAATCATGATGTAATCTGAGCCGTCAGATCAGGCTTTGATCTGGACCGTTGATTCTAGACCGTGTCGAAGAATCGGGGATCGCAACATGGAGTAGCAAGTAAATAAATGTGACGAGAACTCCGATTTTGCGATATGCGATATCGCAATTCAATTGCAGCCATTAAATCAAGCAGAGATTGGGATCATCCACTTGGAGAGGATGCATGGCAGGGATCGAGCACCACTGGGAACAAACTCGACAGGGAGGCCATTCATCGACATATTGAGAGTCGGGATATCGGCAATCCCGTTGACCAGAAGTCGGGGAATTTCATCGTGGAAAACCTGACCTAATCAGAACCATCCATCTGCAAGGACAGGTGGCAAAGGATCAAGCGTCGTCGACATATTGGGAGTCTTGAGACTAAGGGTGTGAGGCCTGCTGAACCCCGAACTACGAGAAGAGACCATAGCCGTGGATCTCAGATAGGACGCTTGTCAAGGATCCAAGAGGAGTCGGTGTGGGAGGACAGGTGGCATCTCACATCGGATATCAGGATATCAGAGATCCTGGGAGAAAGGAGTTCGTGCATCTCAAACTCGCGAACCCCGTAGCCCCGATGGGATAAGTTTGTGGTCACGGTAGTTGGTCATATGAGCAAGAGCTGAGCCGGTAGGGCCAGCGTGTGAAGGGACACATCAGGGATCGGAGGATCAGGAATCCCGTAGGCATGTGCATGGTGACATCGAAAATGTTGAAACCCCGATGAGAGGTTTGACCGAGGTCATGTGTTGATGGTCATATGGTCCAAGGCGTATATCTAGCAGGGCTAGCACATGGAAAGGGGCGCATCGGTAATTGGGGATTGGAGAGGTGAGAAACTCTCGACATCAAGAAGTGCAAAACCCCGAACTCTGATAGAGAGTCGGGGATAACCACAGTTAGGTGCAGAGACCGTGACAAGGTGAGCGAAAGGACATGTGGATCGGGCATTTGCAAAGGGATTCTATTGGAAGAATCTAAAGAGCCACTTCGGCTCAGCATCATAAGGAATGCCAAAACCCGATTTAAAAGGAAAGAATAATAAAGGTCATTCAACGGTGCAGATAAGATTTGAATGTGATCTGAGGGTTGCTGTTCTTCTCACACATTAACGCTTCAGTTATGAATCTGTTAAGAGAAACAGACTCATGATGATGAATAGGTTAGCGTTTCAGGTTCTAGGACAGGTGTTCTTGTTTCGGCTAAGGGAAGGTGAAGTGGAACGGTCAGGAAGGTATGCATAAAAGAAGATGAGACAGATTGTGTAATGTTGGTTGTTCTGGAGGAAAAAGTATGAAATTGTAAGAAAGGAAAAAGGAGAGGATGCACAATATGAAATTGAGCATATGTGCAGAGTGAGATAAAAATCAGAGCAGAATAACAGAGCAAGTTGAAGCAGAGCAGAATGACAAAAAAAGTTGATGCATAGCAGACCTACTGAACAAACAAAGGAAGAGGAGAATTACAGAATAGTTTGAAGAAGATTAGACTTATAGAACATAAAAAGACTGATAAGAATTGATTTATCTGTGTAGTTGTCTGTGTCTTCATTATTTGATGTGAAAGGGTGGAAGGGAGGTGCTCGGGAGGACTGTTGTCCTCAGAGGTTCAAGTGGGAGCTTGAACATAGGAAGTTGTAGCTTCCATTTGGCTGCAGCCAGAGAAACTAGGGTGGCAGGGTGGTGCTAGGGAGAACAAGTGTTCTCTGTTATACAGGTTGGAGCCTGTGTAACTGGAAGTTGGTGCTTCCATCCAGTTTGTGCTGGAATATTCAGGAAGTTGGTGCTTCCATCCAGTTGGTGCTGGAATATTCAGGGAGTTGGTGCTTCCTTCTAGTGGGTGCTAGAGAAACCAGAGAGTTGGTGCTCTCAAACAAGTTGCATATTGTAAAATAGAGGTAGCAGTCTCACATTGAGTTGGTGCTCAATTGTAAATGATGTACAAAACTAAAAAAGACTGCCTATCATTTCAAAGAAGAAGAGGTTTTCTCCCTTTATGGGTTTCCTCGTGAAAATCTGTCTCTGTGTGTACTTTATGTGTGATTGATGGTCTTTACTTTTACTGTCCATATGATGTATATTGTTGATGACCACATGAAGAAAGATTAATAATGTTTTAACAGACTTAAAATTGTTTAAGCACACATACAACTGATTCACCCCACCCTCTCAGTTGTTTTAGTATTTCCAACACTGAACCCTTGGTTTTCCCCTGTGCCAACAAGACTTGAAGTAATCCTTGATCGTCAAATTAGGAGGACGCACATCAGAGGATTGTAGCCTTTGGATAAAATCCATTGGGGAAAAGGTTTGAGATTTGAGACCTCAGAAGTCTGAAACCCAAAGGAGATATCGATTGCCGATCGATAAGAGGGTTAGAGGACCATTGATTTGGGTTAAATGGTCAAACACTCGAAGTGGAAGAAAGACCATTGATCGAGAAGGACAAGTGTCTGCAGATCGTCATCTCCATAAGTTTGAAGTAAAAAAGAAGCAGGATTTTATATTTCAAAATCCCGAAGTTCAAAATTGCGAAGAGATCATAGTAATTGATCTAGGAGGGACAGATCTGGTCAGTAGATTTGAGATGCACAGATTTGAATTGTCTATTTAGACAGTATCATCAATATCATGAGATCGACAATGTTGTAGCATTGTGGGGATAGTAGTTTCATGAAGTTTTAAATCTCGAGGGTGGGCTGTAATTCAAACCGTGGTTTTTCTAGGAGGACACGTGGAGACTTGAGGAGGATTGCGGGCCCAAAAGTAGTTTGACCCGAAACCGCTTGTGGCCATACCCGCAATCGCGTGGTCATCGCCAGGGTCACATCCAAGGAGAGGACAATAGAAAAGGGGCTAATGCCTAATCTGAGACTTCACTGAAGCGTGAAGGAGAAGGTCATGGGTATCATAAGACCTGCAACAGAGGCTGAAAGGGCCTGTGTCTGATTTAGAGGTGAGACTATCATAGTCTCAAAGTCTCATTTGATTTAGACACGGAGAATCTTGTTCAGAGGCTCAGGCTAATCTTGGACTCTCCAAATTAGAACCCGTAGAGAGAAAGAGGATTTGTTCCTGTAAGGAGGACAATTTTTTTTTTTTATCCCCATCGTGGATGTGTTACAAATTGGTATCAGAGCATGGTTACAACACTTGGCCTTCTTGAGATCACAGACGAGTCGCTTAAAAAATCTATTTGGAGTAATTTTAAAAGAATGACACTCTACCTTACCTCTTTTTTAAAAAGTCTGATTAAAAATGTTATTAAAGAAAATAATGAAACTTTCTACTATGTGTATGCATTTAAGAAATTGAGCCATGTATTATTCATGAACTAATAAACTGTTAGCTAACAATAAGTGTTTTTTTCAACACTCAAGCAGTCAGTAAATAATGGGAAATATCCAAGACTAAAGGATGGTGACATGTCATGAAGTGGGGGATGGCTCCCACAATAGAGATGAAGAATCTAATGAAAGGAGGGCAGTGGAAACCCCTCCAGATTTGGTTGAAACTGTAAGGATCCCCAGGGCCGAATTACAGAGTTGCAAGGATGACAATGAGAGATTGATAAAGGAACAAGAAAAACATACATAAATTAACACGGTCTTGCTGCAGAGATTATCCAACAAATAGAGGCAACTACAACATGAACCCACAACCAGTCATGTGGACCGACGACATAAGAAGATAAGTCAAAGTCAACCTGAGATCCGAAAACATGACTCCATAAGTGACCACACTAGGAAAAGTACCTCAAAGAAGGCCCAGCCTGGAGGCAGGGGACACTCATTAGTGGAGTCCTATGGAAAGAAAGATGGTAACTCTGAAGGATCTTCTAGTGGTAGAGCCAGCTCACATTCTCGAAGGAAAGGAAAGAAGTGAAAGTGTTCCAAAAATCATGATCATGAAGAATTCAAGAAAGCCAAACCACCCTCTTTCGATGGAGAGATTAAGAAGGGAGAAGAGGATGAAGCCTGGATTCTTGGTTTAAAGAAATACTTCAGATTCCATGACTACTATGAAAACTTGAAGACTCGAATAACCATCTTCAACCTGAATGGGAAGGCTTCCATTTGGTGGAAAGACCTTAGGAATGTGAAAGGAGTCCATGAGAAGGAATTGTCATGGAAACAGTTCGAGAAATACTTCAGGAAGTAGTATCTGTCAGAGAAATACATGGATGGGAAGACTAAGGAGTTATATGAACTCAGGCTGGGGCAACTCACCATAGCTGAATTCGTCAATAAATTCCTTGAACTACTGAGGTATGTACCCTACATAAAATATGAAAAAGTAAAAATGCAGTGGTTCATTAGTGGGTTACCTCAGACCTAACGAGATAAGATTGATTTTGAAAAAACAAATACCTTAGAAGAAACTATCCGGAAGGAGAGGTATTGTTATGAACAGTTTGGGAGTAAGAAAATACCTCACGAGGACTGGAATACTAGGAGTAGTTCAGGATTCTAGAAGAAAGGGTTTAAATCCTCAATATTCAAGAAATATGGAAAATATTCTAGAACGAGCCTTCCTACTAGGAGTGTATATTAGAAAAATTTCCCCTCTCAAAGTGGAAATAAACCTTTTAATACAACCCCAGGAAAGACTGATAACCTAAAGAAGGAACCCTTAAAATGTTGGGGTTGTGAAGAAGATCATTGATTGAGGGACTGCCCACACAGACAACAAAATAGTAAGAGGGTCTACAATATCCAAGAAGATACCGCTGTCAATGATGTGACTAGGAGCATGCCACGAATCTATGCAGCCTTGGAAAATAATCAAGTTGACCACCAAGCTTCAGTAGTGGAGCTAGAAGCTATGATCACCAACTATCTAGTTTCTATTTTAATTGACCCAGGTTCTAATTTGAGTTATGTCGCCCATTAGACTATTGATAAGGGTAAAATGCAACCAAGTAGACATGTTAAACTATGGTTGGTTCAATTATCCATTGGGACCAAAAGAAAAGTGGCAGAGGTCATACCAGCCTGTCAATTCATCATGGGTAGATTGCCCACCCAAGTGATCCTTAAAGTAATTCCCCTAGGATCTTATGACTTATTTATTGGTATGGATTGGTTGGATACTTACAAAAGTAAATTGGAATGTTATCATAAAAAATTAGAATGTGTAAATGAAGAAGGAAGAAAGACAACACTCCAAGGGATTCAGAAGCCTGTCTCAGTGAGGCAAATATCAACCCTTCAAATGAAAACGTATTGTAGAAAGGGGTGTTCCGTATATGACATACAGGTATTGGAATATGGCGAGGATGAAAAAACAAACCTATAGGACCACCCCATATTAAGAGAATACAAGTACATATTCCCAGAAGAAGTATCAGTTTTACCTCTGAGAAGGAATATTGACTTCTTGATAGAAATTACACTGGGAGAGGTACCGACATATAGAACACCATACACAATGAACACGCCAGAGCTGGTTGAGCTCAAGATACAGATAAAGGAGATGATGGACAAAGGCTACATCTGATCCAGTGTATCTCCATGGGGAGCGCCCATCCTATTTGTGAAAAAGAAATATGACACACTCTGACTATGCATAGATTATAGACAACTCAATAAGGCAACCATAAAGAACAAGTACCCCTTACCAAGAATCGATGACTTGTTCGACCAATTGGGAGGTGCATCTATATTCTCGAAGATCGACCTAAGGTCTTGCTACCATCAAGTCTGGATTAAGGATGAAGACATCCGCAAAATGACCTTTAGGACAATGTATGGTCACTATGAATTCATGGTGGTGCCGTTTGAGTTAACCAATGTCCCCGCCACTTTTATGTTCTTGATGAATAATGTACTCAACAAATTTTTGGAAAAATTTGTATTTGTTTTCATTGATGATATCCTAATATACTCCAAGAACAAGGAGGAGAACAAAGAACATCTTAGACTTGTACTTCAAATACTAAAAGAGAATCAACTCTACGCTAAGTTTAGCAAGTGCGACTTCTTTCATAAGCAAGTCCATTACCTGGGCCATGCCATTTCTATGTAAGGAGTGGCAGTAGACCTCGACAAGATCAGATCTATTATGGAATGGCCTACCCCGAAGGATGTATCTGATATTAGATCCTTCATGGGCTTAGCGAGAAACTATAGAAGGTTCATAAAAGGGTTTTCCAAGATTGGTTGTCCAATCACTGCCCTTAAGAAAAAGGGGATTAAATTCATTTGGACATCAAAATGTGAAGAAATATTTTAGGAACTAAAGTACCTCCTGACCCATGCCCTCGTACTAAAGATTGCAGACCTAGATAATGATTTCCTTGCGTGTACAAATGCCTGCAAGGAAGGACTCAGAGGAGTCCTTATGCAAGAGGGATGTGTAATTTTGTACACATCCAGGAAATTAAATGAGCATGAGATCAATTATGTGACTCATGACCTAGAATTGTTTTCCATAGTACATGCTCTAAAAATGTGGAGGCACTACCTCCTGGGTAGAATATTTGTGCTTATTGTTGGCATAGGGGCAGACCCAGGGTTCACTCCAAGAGTGTACCAACAAGCCTTAGCTACTATTCCTTTCGGAAACACCTGCGAATCAGATGTAATCTCACCTGAAGCAGCTAAGAGGGGGGTTGTAGGACATAGATGTCTACAACCAAGGGAATATCAAGTGGAACTAATACAAAAATACTGCAACATTCATATACCTCTTATCAACTAGATCTACTTTGCGCAGCTATAAATCTGATCTAACACAATAATGAAAATAACAATATAACAATGAAAGAGATCTAGGCATCAATCATACATATGACACAAAGTATACATGGTTCACCCTCTCTCTAGGGATATGTCCACAGAACTGTGCTTAAGATATATTGAGATAAAGCTTATAGTTATGATCTGTGCTCTTAGTCTGCAGATCTTATCTATTCTTCTCTCCGTCTCCTACCTTCCTGTGCACCCAACTACAGGAATTGATCTTCACACCCTGCCAAAGATCTTAAAATACCAGAAGGCTCTCACTCTCATCACTCCTCTCTCTCACAGTACAATAATATCTCAACCAACAACAATCAATATCAATACCCAACACTAGTACCGACCCGACCTAAGTCCTCTCAACCTCTATTTATACATTATAGTCCCTCACCGATAGCCTTAGATCGAAACCTAGGTGTCAAAACCCTAATTACCCAAAACCCTAGGTGTCTAAAGCCCTAGGTCAACTTGACCCACCTTTTCAGGGCTTCACCAGCCTGTCTTTCCTCCCTTCTCGCGCGGTGCTCCAAAGCATCCAATGGTGGCTTTCTCTGCTTGTTGAGTTGTCCTCGATCCATTTTCCTTGTTGATATGTCATCCTCAACCTCCTCATCCAATGGTTTGCTTTTCCATACTTCGCTTTGAATTTTCTACTCTTTTGGTTACTTCCACCTAGTGATAGTCATTTTGTCTCCCACGCAGTTCACGTTTGACCTTTTCTTCCTCGATATTCACTTCCTTCCATAACCAAGGGCCAACAGGCCCCTAAAAATCACCTGTGACTCGTCCTGAGGCACTTCAGATCTGATCCTTTCGTTTCTCTTCGACTTTGGACTGCGAAGTGCAGCCTTTGCAATCTTCTTTATGCCTCCTTCCCATCCTTGTGCATACTATCTTTTCTGTGTCTAGTACCCAATTTCAACTGCACCTGGTACCTATACCCTTTTCTCCTTGATTTTACTGAGAGTTGCGAGGCGGCTAGTTGTCATAATAAAACTTCAGCTGACTCCCATTCACTAATCCTTCTTTCCATTCTCCCTTTAGTGTCTTCAATTGTGCAACTCCTCCTTCTGTAACATAGGTGATCTCATATGGTCCAAGCCAATGCATTCTGAACTTCCCTGGAGAAATTATAAATTTACTGTCATACACCAGTACTAAGTCACCTTTCTTAAATGCCTTCTTCTTGATGTGTCTGTCATGATAGGCCTTCTCTCTTTCCTTCTGTACTTGTTGATGGAATCATGCATAAATATTTCTTCTTCTAGTTCAACCAGCTGGGCAAGCCTCTCACGAACAACACTAGTATCATCCATGTCTGTAAATGCAACAATTCTTAAGCTTGGTACCAAGTACTCCATCGAGACAACAACTTCGAGACCATAAACCAACTTGAAAGGGGTCTGCATTGTTAATTTCTTGCAAGTGGTTCTATAAGCCCAGAGTACTGTTGGTACTCTTAAATCCTAGTCATCCCTATTCACACTGAAAATCTTTGTCAATGTTGTCTCCAATATTTTTTTGAATGCTTCAACCATTCCATTTCCTTGTGGATGGTAAGGTGTACTCTTCTGATGGTGAACTGCAAATTCTTTAGTTAGGGCTTCCACTGTCTTGTTGATGAAATGAGTACCTTGATCGCTCATAAGGGTTTTAGGGAATCCAAACTTGGTTATTATGTTATCAAATATAAAACATACAGCTGTAGTTGCACTACAATCCTTGACTGCTCTTGCTTCAACCCATCTAGTCAAGTATTCTGTTGCAGTGATAATGTACCTTGCTCCTGTGCGCTTTCCTGGTGGGTTTATAGGTCCCACGAAGTCAATGGCCCACTTTTCAAATGCTTGTAGGGTCATCTGTGGTGCTAGTGGCATTTCATCTCTTTGGGATGGTTTTCCAACTCTCTAGCATACATCACAGGCTCTTGTGTACTCTTTAGCATCTCTGTGTAAAGTAGGCCACCAAAGGCAAGCTTGCAGAACCTTCTACGTAGTTGTTTTCCATGCGTAATGTCCTCCTGTGATGCCTTCATGAGATTTTGCGAGGATCAACAGGTGCTCTACCTCCATCACACATCTTCTTAGTATCTCATCAGGTCCCATCTTATATAGCTGACCGACTATCAATGAAAAGTCTGCAACATGCACCACTAGCTATTTCTTCTGGGAAATTGTATACTCACTTGGAGCCATTCCTATTGATAGGAATTGGACTATGTCTGCAAAGTGGTCATCCATCTTCCTAATGGCGAGCAACTGTGCATCCATAGTGTATCCTCCAGACTGGTGGGTTCTTCGCCATGTTCCAACCTCGACAGGTGGTCGGGTCCCTTGTTTATTCTTCTTGGCTTAACTATGATCTCAAAATCATATTCTTGAAATAGGAGAAGCCATCTGCATATTCGCCCCCCCCCAAAAAACTGGCTTGTTGACTAGGTACTTCAGCACAGAGTGATCAATAAAATTTTTAAAGTGTCCTCCTAGTAAGTAATGG
This sequence comes from Picea engelmannii, assembly GCA_009831015.1. NCBI lineage: Eukaryota > Viridiplantae > Streptophyta > Pinopsida > Pinales > Pinaceae > Picea > Picea engelmannii. The sequence continues at coordinate 337,742 of ML776942.1, forward strand.
CAGAATTTTTGTAGCGCGTACACCATGGCTAATCCTTCTCTCTTTGTAGTAGTGTAATTGATTTCAGCCACAGATATCTTTCTGCTGGAAAATGCTAATGGATGGTTGATCTCCCCTTCTTCAGGTTGTGCCAATACTACTCCTAATGCAATAGAAGATGCATCGACATTCACATGGAATTCTCTACTCCAGTCTAGAAAGACCAGAATGGGCATAGTCCATTCATCCTCTTCTTTCCCCAAAGGGAGGCTAGATACCTGCTTAAATACTTTCTGCCTCACAATCTGTAGTGCTTGATCTACTGAAGGAAATTCACTTTCGAACAAAAAGGTGGTTACAAAATTCTGAAGCATACCTTCCCAATCTGCAATGATGAGGCGCAACTTCGCTTGAAGGTACCAGTTAATAGGGGTTGTGTCCAGCGTGTTAATGGATATGTGTACCCATTGTTCTTGAGGAATGTCACTCCAGGCTTCTTCATAGCTTCGCACATGGTCCTTTTGGAAGCTTTGGCCTGTGTACCTCACTTTGTAGCTTCCTATTTGTGCTGAGAACCACATTGTCATCAAGGTTCAACATTGTGTCCAGTCTGTAATATTTCTTTTGTGCATCCCCCAACATCTTGCTGGTTTAGCTTTCAGGGCCTCATCCATAGCCAACAACCTCTGTTGTGCTGGTACACTTGTTTCAAAATTTAAGAGGAAGGATTCTAGAGGGTTTAGACCATCAAAGGTAGGCAATTTACTTATTGTTGTACCAATCCAACGGACTTCTCTGGTCATTCGATCACATCTCCTTGTGGATACTTCATACATATAGTTCTTCCAGTTCTCCAACACTTCTTCTAAATCTGATGAACACGTGTTGTCACTTCGCCAATTTAGATTTCCATTGACAGTAGGGTTGATATAATCCTTCTGTCTAACTGTTAATTTATATATGTTTTCCAGCTCATATGCATGGTCTTCTTCTCTGATGGGCTCTGTATATCGTGGACCTTCATCTGGATCTAAGGGTGCAATGAACCTAATGACAACTCCTTCAAATGTCATGCATATTTTCTTTAAATCAACAACAATAGAATTGTCGAAGGCCCAATCAATTCCTAGCAATGCAGGGTAAGGGTAACTATCATAAATAATTTCAATTACCTCAAAATCTGCAAAGGTCCTAACTTCGTCGATGTCCACAGGGATGTGCTCCAATCATCCAAATGGGCTGACAACTTGCTGATCAGCCATTCTAATCCTGATAAGGGAATATATCAACTTTGGTTTTCCCATTAGTGCCCAAGTTTGCTTCATCATGGCATTGACCTCCGACCCTAAGTCGAGGACCACATAGTCTATATCATACTCTCCTATTTGAGCATTCAAATGTAATTCTTTGTTTGTTCTTCTCTTCTTACCAATTTGGTGTACTACCCTATTTAGTAAGGGGTCTACCTTTCTTATCTCATACTGCCTGATTAGGTTCTGTAACTCTTGCACAACATTCTCATCCCGAATTAACTTCAGACAAGTGTATAAAAATTCAATGAGTTTACTTACCTCTTTTCCTTCTTTCGGTGAAGCCGATTGATCAAATTCCTGAGGAATTCCATACTCTTTTATTTCTGGTCGCATTTTAGATGAGGATCCTTGGTTCCCCTTGAACTCCTGTCTTGCTTCCTCAAAGATTTTTCTTTCTTTCCTTGCATCAAAAACCCGAGTCTTCTCCACAGCCTTCATGATACCCGACTCTTCTGTGATATTTCTTTAGATTGTTCTATCTTCTTTTGTAGCAATGCCTCCTCGAGTAATAACAATGACTCTAGGGTCTATTCCATGCGGTTTGACATATATTAGTTTCACTTTTGGGTTCTAATAGGGTCCTCGTCTTTCCTGAAGCTTCACCAACAACACAGGGCATTCTTCTATGACATGCTCAAAAGAGTTACAATAACTACAGGTTGTGCAAGGATTCTGAAAATCCCTTGCTAAGTTTCTTGGCTGTGCGTATTTATAACAAATTATTTTTCCTTGGCCTTGGCCCATACCTCCTCCTCATCCTCATCCTCTGTATCCACTGTAAGGATTGAAGTTTCCTCTCCCTGGAGAGTTGTACTATGGAGTGTTTCCTTCTTGATGTACTTCTCCTTGAATATTGTATATGTCCCTCGACCTCTCATGCATGAGATCATAAGCTCTACAATCTTGATCATCATGTCCCACTGATTTACAGAATGTTGTTGGTCACTATAATTGATTATTTAACTAAACAATCAAGTGATACATAAATTGTCAACCCAGAGAAGTCTGTTTATTTCAAAGGTAACCACGCACTATATATGCTCAATCTCAAAAGTGACCTAGAGTTGTAGTAAAGACATATTAATCACACTTTGCCTTGAACAAACTGAAGTTCTAACTTGAATTATAGGAAAGCAATGTACCTATTGCAGAGTTCAATTTTAAAGAAATAATTGTCCAAAGAATCCTGGATTACATTAAAGAAATAACAGTCTGGAAAAGAAATCCTTCAAGACATTGCAAAAGGAAAGACCAACTATTCTATAACCAAAGAACAAGACCCTATTCCCAAAGCAGGAATCTTCAACACTTGTTTTTGATCAACACACTTTTATGAACTCATTGCTGATTGAAATGATTGACCCACACTGAAGATTAACTATATCTAACAGAGAACATGACCCTATTCCCTTAAGTAGGAAACTTCAGCACCTGTTTTTGATTAGCACACTTTCATAAACTCATCATCAAGTGAAATAATTGACGTGTATTGAAGGCTAACTATCCCTAACAGAGAACAAGACCCTATTCCCTAAGCAGGAAACTTCAACACCAATCCCTGACTATCAAGCTTTCATAAATTAATCAAGCAGGATTGCTAACTAGAATGATTAATAGTTACCCAAGCATGAATCATATGAAAACAATGTAACAATTGGTAAAGCAGAGTTTCAGCAAGACAGAGTTCAGTAAAGTAGTGTTTCAGCAAAACAAAGTTCAGTAAAGTAGTGTTTCAGCAAAACATAATTTAATCAAGGCATAAACAGAAATAACACAAACACTCTACAAAGCTAATGGTGAATCTTGTGAAGAAGGTGGGCCCTCCGTTCTCACAAGATTCCCCTGAAATGAAAGGAACTAGAGAGAAATGCTCAGAACAATATTTTATTCATCTGTCAACTGTGTTACATTACAATCTGAAGTAAAACATGTCCCTCTATGTAAATCCTTTCTTTGTAAAAATAGAAGGTCCTTTCTAAAGATGATTTCCTCTTATTTAAAGAGGAGAATCCCCTTGATACAATTGATCATCAAATTACATTTGCACATCTGAATCCTATTCTTAGTCAGATTCAATTTCTATACCAGAATAGGGTATCCTAGTCTCTCGTAACAGAATGCTATTACAAGTGCTGAGTGAGGTGTTGTTGTTGCGGCTGGAGTAACAACTTCTTTATTTGTCTTCTTGTTACTGCTGTTGTATGTTGTTTCAACATCGCAAATTGCGGGATGTTTCAGCCACGGGATTTGCGTCCTGACTGTTTCAACAACTTGGTCTTGGGCAGAAGTGATGGTCAATGCTAGCTCAAGGTGCGACTGTCGTGGTCAATGTAACAGTTTTGTGTTGTTGTTTCAACATCGTAGACCGTGGACTGTGTAACAACTTCTTCTATGTGAGTTGTTGTTTCAGCATCGCTGCCCACGGACTGTGTAACAACTTCTTTTGTGTGAGTTGTTGTTTCAACATCATTGACCACGGAGAGTTTAGCAGTTGTTGTTTCAGCATTGTAGGACACATAGGGTGTAACAACTTCTTCTGTGTGAGTTGTTGTTTCAGCATCGTAGTCCACAGATTGTTTTAGCTACAGAGGTTGCGTACTTTAACTGTTTCAGCAACAGGCCTTGATGCTAATCCTCCAGTTCGAACTATTTCAGCACTTATACATTTCTGATCAATGGTTAAGTATGAGAGTAATGTAAAATTATATGCAAAACAGATTAAACATATAGTAAAGAGAAGAGATGTTGTATACCTTTGGAAAGATATGGTAAAGTGATAATATGAGTTTAAATGTGAGTGAAACAAGAGTGTAATGGTGGAAAAAAGTGTGGGAAAAAAGGTACATTGTATGGTCCTAACATCCCCCCCCAACTTAAAATGTTGCATGTCCTTAGGCAACTTCACTCTGAATCAGAATCTGAATACCGACTCTGAGCGTGCAAGTTACTCAAGAAGTAGCTGTGGGAGTACCTGTATGTTGGAGCTCTGAACCCTTGAACGTGTCGTAACCTTTGCCAAGATATTGTTTCCATCTTCTTAGGCAACTTATAATGGACTTGATATTTCTCTGCTGGCAACCAGAGGATAGGAAATTTAAACTGGTACCCTATCTAGCTTTCAACACATTGCTGAACACACTTGATGTAGTTAGGTACCTTGGAGATTGCTATCTCAAGATTAGTGGGGCTGAAAGGATTGTGTTCCTATATTTTCTTAGTAGATTGTTGCCAAAACATGTTGTTTTCCTGTAGGGAAACAATCTCTATTGATTTAATGAAATGTTGACAATTCTGAAGCACTGTTGTCTGTAGTTGCTAAATGTGTTGAGTCATCCCTGGTTTCTTTAAAAACTGATAATACTCTGTAACAAAGGTGGCAACATTTTGTGGTTCTGGCATTATCCAGAGAAGGCGGTTATCCTCATTATGCTTGGTAGCTAGGAAGTCATCTTGCCATATAATATGATTGTTGAGGAAGGAGGTGAGTGCCCGAATCTGGATGTCACCGACAAGAGGGTTAAGGTTAAGCTGTCGGTTCTCAGGGATGGCCTCATTATGAAAATATGCGTCACAGAGGAGGTGCTGATCCATAGCAGAGGCTTTTGCAAAGGTTTTGAAAAAATCTACTGGATGTAACACTGCATGGGGTCTGCCTTCTGTGATTGATTTGATCTGAAACCATGTAAGTCATTCCATGAGGAACAAGGAGTAATTGCAGGATGGTTTCCTTGCAGCCAATAGCTTTTGTGCCAAGTCAAATATCAGGAGCACTCTGCCTTTTAGCTCTTTGTTTTGTTTCTTAAGGGCACGATATTCCTGGCGTGTTTGCTCCAAAGCTTCCCAATTTGAATAGGTATGATTTATCCAGATTTGTCTGTGTTCCTGCAGGCTTTTGGCCTGTGTAACAATAGACTCTTTTTTCCATTTTTCTATTATTGTCTGCTCATCCCATGGCTGAGTTTGTGTTTCAACGTTACAAGTAGTAGGCTGAGGTAGGGTCTGAGTGGCATGTTCCACAAAGGTGTGGGTATTAATCTGGTTGGGAGGGGAAAATTCATTAATAGGCAATGTTTGTACAACTTTATTAACAAAAGAAGGGGTTTCAGATTTAACATTTGTTGCAGGCCAGGGTTTAGTCTTAATTTTGGAGGGTCCTGCTGGTTCTTGTGTTTCAGCTATAGCTGGTTCTTGTGTGATAGCTATAGCTGGTTCTTGTGTAACAATAGGTTTTTCTTCTTTGACTGCAAAAGTTGAAGGAGCAAGGGGAGCTCCTGGTATTGGGATTTGAATTACTTTGTAGCCTGCTTGATAGTAGATGTCCCCACATTGACAACACATATATTCTCTACACAGATTCTCTGTTGAAGTTCCTTCTGACATGGTCGTTGTGCGAGCTAGGGTGTACAAATTAAGTTCCTTCTCATAGGATTCCTTTGTTGTGGCTAGCTCTTTCTTGTAGGCTTCCAGTTCAGATTTTAGGAATTCATTTTCTTGTAAGACAGAGGCCATTGTTGGTTCTGGTTGAGGAGTGACTGGTTCTTGTGTAGCAGTCACAGCCGCACTATCTGGTTCTTGTGGAGCAGCTACAGGATCGACAACTTCTTCTTGTGTTTCATCTTCTTGATGTAAGGAAAGTAATGTTGCAACACCCTGGACCTCTGATTCCTATATCTCAGTATCAATATTAGCAACTGGTTCTTGTGTTTCAGCTGTAGCTGGTTCTTGTGTGGAAGCTATGGATGGTTCTTGTGTTTCATCCACTGAATGAGTAGCTGGTTCTTGTGTTTCAGCTACTGAATGGGTAGTTGGTTCTTGTGGTTCAGCTACTTGATGAGTAGATGGTTCTTGTGTTTCAACTACTTGGTTTGAAACGGATGATGTCGCAACACCCTGGGCATCTGGTTCTTGTGTTTCAGTGCCTGTGGGTGGAATAGGCAAAGATTCCAGCATTTGGGAGGTTGGAGGTGTACGAGGTATTATTCGGATGGGTTGGGGGTTTAGGGTAGTGGTAGTAGTGGCTGCCCTTGTTGAGGCCCTTGTTTGCTTTCTTTGTAAAAAGGGCAGAAAGAAAGGAATTTTCTTTCGTTTACGTGGGGGTTTTTCCTCAATGATGGGACATGGAGAATTGTCTGGCTCAGAATCATCGCTAAGAATATGAAGGGTAGGAGTGGATGATTATGGTAAAGTGTGGGGTGAGCTTGGTATGGTAGGGGGGTTAATTGGACTTATTGGGTTTGTATGCAGAATGTTAGGTATTTTTGGATTGTCTGGAGGGTTTTGTGGTTGCTGTTCCTGAATATTTTCAGGAATTTCAGTGGCTTCTTGGGGATCTATAGGTGGGTTGTTTAGTGGAAGGTTTTGTTGGGCAAAACCATTTTGGATAAGCAGTTGAAAGAGACGGTGACGGGTGAGTGAAAGGGCGGGATATTTATCCTTTTTACAGTAGTGCGACATATTTTTCAGACAACCGAGAAAATAATAAGGAATGTTCACCAATCTATTATGCCGTAAATGAGACAATAGGACAAAATCGTGCTAGTAGACTACCTGGTATCGACCTTCGCAGGTAAGGTAGTGTTTGATGAATTTTTCAACTTCTAGCCATGGAGGCAGCAGTGAGCTGAGTCAGACACCCCAGCCTTTAGGTTCAATTTGTTCCCCTGGAAAGAGGAAATCATGTTGAGCATTCAAGATGACATGTTTGTGACTGAACAGGCGAAGGCCATTGGTAGGGAGACCCAAAACCTACACTATATCCTCTTCTGTAACTGAAATCCAAACCCCTTGAACAATGGAATGGTCTTCCTGGAGATTTTGAGCAAATTGGAGAACCTGTTGTTGATCATACCCCTGGAGTCTCTGAAAATAACCGAGCCATCGTGCCTGCAGAAAAATTTGATAGGCTTCTGGATACAGTTCTAATAGGGCTGTCATGGCAGGTTCGTACTGTATAACAGAGCCTCCCATAGCTAACAAGTCATTAAAATACACCATCAAAGAGTCGAGTAACAGCTTCTGTGCAGAGTAAGTTTTTCGAGTGAAGGCATGCAAATGG
>ML776942.1:345138-428736 GCA_009831015.1 Picea engelmannii
GCTAATAATGATTTTACACGAGTGGTAATAATGATTTGGAATCTTCTCATTAACTATAGCTTAACTGTATTTACATAGAATTTACATACCTCGCCTTTACCTTTTGATTCGTACTTAAACAAAATATAATGCCTGTCCGTACTAGTTATGCAGTGGCCATGGAGGAGACTTTTGATTTGTTAGATAAATTGTATCAAGGATTTGTTGACTGGAAGGACAAAATGTAGTATGAGAGCGCAAAAGCTTATTGACAGAAAATGCCGAAAAGTTGGTGTTTCAGCCGTAGGAAGAACAGAGAAATGTTTGCCGAAGAGTGATGTTGCAGAATACTGCTGAGGAAATGGTGTTTCAAAAATAGAAATAAGGGAAAAAAAATTGTTGGATGGTGTTGTTTCGTCAATGGGGAAATGTGAAGAATTGTTGAACAATAGTGTTTTGGCAATGGGGAAAATGGTGAAAGGTTGCTGACAATGGTGTTTCAACAATGGGAAGATGGTGAAAGGTTGCTGACAATGGTGTTTCAGCAATGGGAAGATGGTGAAAGGTTGCTGACAGTGGTGTTTCAGCAATGGGAGGATGATGAAAGGTTGCTGACAGTGGTGTTTCGGCAATGGGGAAGCTTGCCTCTTCTTGAAGTAGGATCGTCCTTTCTTAGTGGGTCTGTGCTTTGATCGGGAATTTGCAAAAATTGATTGTAACATGGTATTTATTGACAGGGATTATTAGTAAATGAAATCTAATCTAATACTAAATAAATTGACTTAAAAAGAATTAATTGCAGTGAGGGGTAGGAGCCCCCTGTAAAAAAAGGTAATGAGAGTCTACCACACATGTGGTCTTAAAATCTTCTTTGGAAATAGGGCGCTGGTACAGATGGAGCCGATGACCATTTATAAGTAACAATGTTTTAGAGTCATCGATTGCGAGGAGCCTTACTGTTCCATTGGGGAAAACAGTGTCTACTTCGTAGGGTCAAAGCCATCTTATACGTAGTTTCCCTTGAAATTATTTGAACCATGAGTCATACAGTAGGGCCCAATTACCTTTTTGGAATTGCTTATGCTTGATAGTTTTTTCATGTCATTTTGATCTTTGCTGTTGAATCATAGTTATCTGATGAATTCCATCTAGTATTTTTTCATCCAATTCATTAAGCTGCTGCAACCTGGCTGTCTGTGCATTGGTCAAATCAAGGTTGACAGCTAAAGCAGTCCTTAAGGTTTTTATTTCAAATTCCACAGGAAAGAAAACACTCTTTCCATAGACTAATTGATAGGGAGAGAATCCTGTAGTATTTCTCCAGGTAGTTATGTAGGCCCATAATGCTTCCGGGAGTCTGTGAGACCAATCCTTTCTGTTTTCCTTCACTGTTTTTGTGAGAATGGCTTCTATTAATTTATTTGTTCTTTCCACCTGTCCATTGGCTTGGGGGTGGTATGATGTAGTCATTCTATGTTGAATATGATATTTTTGAAGGGTGGCTTTAAAACCATGAGAAGTGAAAGGAGGTCCTCCATCTGTAACTAATTCTCTTGGCACTCCAAATCTGATGAAGATGTCTTCAAATAAGAAATCTATAACTGCTTCTTCAATCGCTCTATGGAGTGCTTTAGCTTCCACCCATTTGGTTATATAGTCTGTGCAAACCACTATGTAAACTTTTTGATTGGATGGGGGGTTAATGGGTCCTACAAAGTCTAAGGCCCATATTTCAAATGGTTCAAGTACTATCTAGGGGTTTAATGGAATTTCATCTCTATGATTAGGTTGGCCCATTCTTTGGCAGCTATCACAGGCCCAAACATATTTCTTTGCATCTTTAAAAAGTGAGGGCCAATAATACCCCATCTTGAGAATTTTATGTGTTGTTCTCTTATCAGCAAAATGCCCTCCACAAGGGCCATCATGACAAGCTTTTAGTAGGTCATAAACCTCATCTTCTCTGATGCACCTTCGGATTTCTTGATCAGGTCCTATATGGAAAAGACACCCACTTATCCAACTATACTGAGCACTTTGTTGAATGATTCTTCTTTTCTCTCGGTAGGATAGGTGTGGTGGTATCTTCTCTGCAACCAAGTAGTTAGCGATGTCTGCATACCAAGGTGAGTGAGCAGAGATTGCAAATAGATATTCATCAGGAAAGGAATGATCTACTGGAGTATCATCATCAGGTGTCAACCGAGAAAGGAAATCAGCAACTAAATTTTCTTTTCCTGGTCTATCTACAATTGTAATATCAAATTCTTGCAATAATAGTAACCATCTGGTGACTCGATCATTTGTGATAGGTTTGTTCATTAGATATTTGATAGCTGAGTGATCAGTATGGACAAGAGTAGAGTATCCAGTGATGTAATGTCTAAATTTATTAATAGCATAGATAACTGTTAAGAATTCCTTTTTGGTAACTGTATAATTGAGTTCAGCAGGAGTCATATTCTTGCTGATGAAATAAATAGCATAATGGAGATGATTTTCTTCTTGTCCCAAGACAACTCCTATTGTAGTATCTGAAGCATTAGAGGATATATGAAAGGGAAGTGTCCAATCAGGTCCTCTAAGAATAGGAGCTGTAGATAACTGATGTTTAAGTGTATTAAATGCTTCCTGGCAAGAATTAGTCCATTTGAATTCAACATTTTTCATCAGTAACACAAACAGGGGAGAAGCTATTTTGGATTTTTTTTTGATAAATCTTCTGTAGTATCCAGCATGCCCTAGAAAACTTCTTACCTCTGTTTAGGTTTTGGGAGTAGGAAGATCCTTAATGACTTGTATCTTGGATGGGTCTACCTGAATTCCTTGAGATGAGATAAAATGTCCAAGCACTATTCCTTCACTCATCATCATATGACATTTTTTTGTACTTAAGGAGAGTTGGGCTTGTATGCATCGTTTAAGCACTTTCTCAAGGTTTTGTAGTGCTTCCTGAAAAAGAAACACCATAAGGAGTAAAGTCATCCATAAAAATTTCCATAGAGTCATTAAGGATATCAGAAAAGATTCCTATAACTGCTCTTTGGAAGGTTGTTGGTGCATTACATAGTCCAAATGGGAGAACTCTATAAGCAAAGGTTCCCCAAGGGCTAGTAAAAGTGGTTTTATCTTGATCTTGAGGTGCAATTTTGATCTGATTATACCCACTGAAACCATATAAAAATGAGAAAAATATCTTCCCTGACAAACTGTCTAACACCTGATCAATGAATGGTAATGGAAAGTGATCTTTTTGAGTAGCTTTATTTAAAGCTCTATAATCCACACGTACTCTCCATTTCCCATTTTTCTTAGGAACTATTGCCAACAGGGAAACCCATTCACTGTTTGATATAGGATAGATAAACCTTGCATCAAGCAATTTTTGAAGTTCTTCTTTAAGGATTTCTCTCAAATTAGGGTTCATTCGTCGTTGAGATTGGCAGATCGGTCGACAATCTTCCTTAATATGTATTCTATGAGTACATAATTTGGGAGAGATTCCTTTCATATATGTATAGTCCCATGCGAATGCTTTTTTATTTTCTAGAAGTAACTTCATTAATTGTTGTGTTTTAGCATTTGTTAGGTTAGGGTTTATGTTCAGTGTTTTGCCAGGTTCAATTTCTATTGTTATGCTTTTAGAAGAGATGGTGGTAGATGTTTGAGGTGGGTTTTCAGAGTTAAGGTTTTCCTGATTATCTGACTCCAAAAGTGCAGCTAGCTGGTTGTGAGTTTCTGGAGTCACGGAGGAGGGTTCACAAATAAAATGATTAATTACTTCGTCCTCGGTGTTGTCTTTAAGGCTTAAAGCTTGTTCGATAGTCAAGATGGGTTGAGTAAGTTGATCATTGAAGTCTACCCATACAAAATTATCATTATTAATCAGGGGTATAGTGTGAGGGTAGAGGGTAAGTTGTTTAGTTTTGTAACCGTTGGAAATTGTCATTGAACCTGATCTACAACTGATAAAAGCATCTGTTGTGGCTAGCCAAGGCCTGCCCAAAATTAGAGGGTGTCCCCCCAACTATATTTTAGGTTGTAGTACCACAAAGTCAGCTGGATAATTCTAGGATTCCACTGAGATAATTAGGTCTTCAATGAATCCCTTTGGTTTAATTGTGGATCGATCAACTAATTATAGGATAGTTGGGGTGTCTCTGACTTCATTTTGCAGATGCAGTAGTTGTAAGGTTTCCAGAGTCATGATATTGATAGCGGCACCTAAGTCTACTAGGACTCGAGGGATTATCATTTTTCCAACTTGTACTAAGATGGTAGGATGGTCGGGATCACCATATTTAATTGGGGGGGGATTTACCTACATTAGTGCAGACAAGTCACCCATAACATGGACTGTGAGGGGATCCTTAATTTTCCTACCAGGTTTCTTAACACAAATGTCTCGCATAGTCCTGGCATAAATTGGTACATCTTGGAGTGATTGTAGTAGAGGAATTTTGACATAAATATTTTGTAATTCCCCTAGAAGATTGAAAGCAGGTGGCTCAGGCGTTTTAGTCAAAGCTAAACGCTCAGGAAATGGTGGTTTTGTTATTTCAGCAGCATTAATAGAGGATGATTGTACCTCTTCAGGTATATCATGCTCTTTTGTTTCCTCTTTATCAGAAGAGGTAACATCAGCTATGATAGGTTCTACTATTCTCCCAGATCGTAGATGAATATTGTTGCATTACGCAGGGAGAAGAGAAAATGTAGGCTGGTTATGAATATCAATGCACTGCACAACTTTATTATTGGGGTTAGGGTTAGGTTGTACAGGTAGCTGGGGTCTCATCATTTGATTGTTTGGTGGAGTACCTAATGGTAAGGAGAGTGGTTGTAGAAATTGTGATTGAGGTAATTGATTTGGGAAGGGGAGTTGTTGTCCTCTCCAATTTGGATTTCATTGGTTCTGATATGGTTGTTGTTGTTGTGGAGGCCAAGGAGAACACATTGATGGATCAACAAAGGGTGGGTTAGTTTGTTGCATGGGTGGGTAATTCATTTGATTTGGATATTGCATTTGATTATATGGAGGGTAACTCATTTGATTGAAAGAAGGATAGTTATTCCAATGATTAGAAGATGTAAATGGCATGTTAGGATTCATACCTTGTCCCCTCGGTTGCCATTGTCTTCTCTGTGTCAGCAGATAGACAACTTCAACTTCTTCATCAGTTGGTTGTAATGCTGCCTTGATCCCTGGTAAAGATGGACATTGTTGAGTTTCATGATCTTTATCACAGATGGTGCAGATTGGATTTTTGTCCAATGGACATTCCCTTCGTGGGTGCTTGTCTCTGCATTTAGAACAAAAGATGGACAAGGATGCTTCTGCTTCTGCTTGCTTCTTTTGAATTTGCAGGGTGTCAATTTGTGAGGCAAAAGAACTTAACATTTCAGTTTTAAAACCTTCAAGTAAATTACCTATTTCGGCTCTTGTTTCTCCCCCACTTGCTCACTTTTGGACTCTTGAAAATGTGGTGTCCCTGCTATTTGATCTATTTCTTGAAGCTCCTCTTGAACATCTTTTACATAGATTAACAATTTCATCGTATGATTCCTTAGATATGTCCCCTTTTCCAAGAATATTCAGCATATCTAGACAGTCATCTCTCACTCCTTTTAATAATATGGTTTTAAGAATATCTTTACTTACATTGGGGTGACTGGATCTTTGTAGATTATACTGTAGCCTTTCTACAAAGTCCTCCAGATTTTCATCCTCTTTCTGCATCATCTTAAATAGTTCCTCCCTTTTTTCTTTTGTTTGGCAATAGTCCTAGTACTTATTCAGGAATTTCTATTTCATTTGGTCCCATGTTGTGATTACATGGCCTCCAAGACTCATGAACCATCTTAGTGCATTTCCTTTCAATGTTGCTGGAAATAGTTTTAATTTTTGAGCATTGGAAATGTAATCATAACTTCTGCATAATATATCAAACTCAAAAAGGAATTCATCAGGATCCTCTGAAGACAAACCATGAAAGTTAGGTAGTGCTGAGAGTGGAATGTTCTTCATGGGGTTTACCCCTCTAGGAAGATCACCAATAGGAAATCCTAATGTGGAAAAAGAGTTTTCATCATTTACCTCTCCTTCGGGACCTGCTTGTTCTTCATGATGCAATTCTTCATTGTACTCATCCATGTTTTCTTCTGTCTGCTCCCCTGCTGCGCTTGCTCTGTCCTCAATGTTTCCTGGTTTCTTGACTGTCTCAGGACTCCAAAATTATTTCCCCATTTCAAAGTTTGCTTGAAATGAAGTTTGGGATTTTGGTTTCCGAGTATTTGGTCGTTGAGAAGTAGATTCAGACTTTGATATAATCTCGTCAATATAAGTCTTTCTTTCTCCTCTTCCTCTGCCCCTGCCACCTGTAGGGTCAATGTATTTGGGGTCTCCGCATCCTCTCATGCAATCTTTGTATCTGAAAAATCATAAGTGCTTTTGAAATCTATAATTACCTTCCCCGGCAACGGCGCCAAAATGTTGGTCACTATAACTGCTTATTTAACTAAACAATCAAGTGATACATAAATTGTCAACCCAGGGAAGTCTGTTTATTTCAAAGGTAACCATGCACTATATACGCTCAATCTCAAAAGCGACCTAGAGTTGTAGTAAAGACATATTAATCACACTTTGCCTTGAACAAACTGAAGTTCTAACTTGAATTACAGGAAACCAATCTACCTATTGCAGAGTTCAATGTTAAAGAAATAATTGTCCAAAGAATCCTGGATTACATTAAAGAAATAACAGACTGGAAAAGAAATCCTTCAAGACACTGCAAAAGGAAACACCAACTATTCTATAACCAAAGAACATGACCCTATTCCCAAAGCAGGAATCTTCAACACCTGTTTCCGATCACCACACTTTTATGAACTCATTGCTGATTGAAATGATTGACCCACACTAAAGACTAACTATCTCTAACAGAGAACATGACCCTATTCCCTTAAGCAGGAAACTTTAGCACCTGTTTCTGATTAGCACACTTTCATAAACTCATCATCAAGTGAAATAATTGACATGTACTGAAGGCTAACTATCCCTAACAGAGAACAAGACCCTATTCCCTAAGAAGGAAACTTCAACACCCGTCCCTGACTATCAAGCTTTCATAAATTCATCAAGAAGGATTTCTAACTAGAATGATTAATAGTTACCCAAGCTTGAATCATATGAAAACAATGTAACAATTGGTAAAGCAGAGTTTCAGCAAGACAGAGTTCAGTAAAGTAGTGTTTTAGCAAAACAGAGTTCAGTAAAGTAGTGTTTCAGCAAAACATAATTTAATCAAGGCATAAACAGAAATAACAATAACACTCTACAAAGCTAATGGGTGAATATAGTGAAGAAGGTGGGCCCTCCCTTCTCACAAGATTCCCCTGAAATGAAAGGAACTAGAGAGAAATGCTCAGAACAATCTTTTATTCATCTGTCAATTGTGTTACATTACAATATGAAGTAAAACACGTCCCTCTCTGTAAATCCTTTCTTTGTAAAAACAGAAGGTCCTTTCTAAAGATGATTTCATCTTATTTAAAGAGGAGAATCCCCTCGATACAATTTGATCAAAAAATTACATTTGCACATCTGAAACCTATTCTTAGTTAGATCCAATTTCTATACTAGAATAGGGTATCCTAGTCTCTCGTAACAGAATGCTATTACAAGTGTTGAGTGAGGTGTTGTTGTTGCGGCTGGAGTAACAACTTCTTTATTTGTATTCTTGTTACTGTTGTTGTATGTTGTTTCAACATCGCAAATCGCGGGCTGTTTCAGCCACAGGATTTGCGTCCTGACTGTTTCAACAACTTGGTCTCGGGCAGCAGCGATGGCCAATGCTAGCTCAAGGTGCAGCTGTCGTGGTCAATGTAAAATTTTTGTGTTGTTGTTTCATCATCGTAGACCGTGGACTGTGTAACAACTTCTTCTGTGTGAGTTGTTGTTTTAGCATCGCTTCCCACGGACTGTGTAACAACTTCTTCTGTGTGAGTTTTTGTTTCAGCATCGTTGACCATGGAGAGTGTAGCAATTGTTGTTTCAAAATTGTAGGCCACGGAGGGTGTAACAACTTCTTCTGTGTGAGTTGTTGTTTCAGCATTGTAGTCCACAGACTGTTTCAGCTACAGAGGTTGTGTACTTTAACTGTTTCAGCAACAGGCCTTGATGCTAATCCTGCAGTTCGAACTGTTTTAACACTTATACATTTCTGATCAATGGTTATGTATGAGAGTAATGTAAAATTATATGCAAAACAGATTAAACATATAGTAAAGAGAAGCGATGTTGTATACCTTTGGAAAGATATGGTAAAGTGATAATATGAGTTTAAATGTGAGTGAAACAAGTGTGTAATGGTGGAAAAAAGTGTGGGCAAAAAGGTACATTGTATGGTCCTAACAAATGTGCAATACAATTTTGTGGGTGTTTGAACATACTTCTGCATGTAATAGCACTCACCTGGGCGATGCCTATTTTTTCATACATCACACCAGGGAAGGTTAACTTGCTTCAAGGGGCTTTATGCTCCTGAGGCCAGATACTCATGAAATAAAAGACAGTGTTCCTTATAATAACCTTCGTATCTGCATCTTACACACCATATATCTTCTCTTTTGTCCTTCCCCTTTTCCTTCTTCATATCCTCGACCTGTAGAGACAAACTAGTCAGCTGGCTCAAGATCTGGCTCATGCCTGAGTTAGATTCTCCCATATGTGTTGATTCAAGCTTCATGGTGATCTCCAAATCTTCTGCCTATGATGCAATATTTTGCTGCATCAAAGGGACTCTGATGTGTGGTAATAGTGTCTTGATGAACCATTCTTTGTTCTTTTCATCGGGGAACTGAAAAAGTTAATCGGCCTGTTAGGGTCTTGAATCTCTGGTCAAACTCCCAAATAGGTTCTGCTACCTTTTTTTTGATCTCTTTTAGCTCTGTAATACATTGTGACTCCGACTTAGGTTTCTTAAACTATGCAATCAACACATTCTTGATCTCGTTTAGTGGCTTAGGCTGCACCAATCCTTGGACAAGTTTCATGTACCAGCTCAACGAGCGGTCCCTTAGTGCAGTGCTGAACAGGGTTCTATTTATGTCTTCGTAGGTGATACTTTTAATATTCCACACAGCCTCACACCGGAACTAGTGTTAATCGGGATCCTCAGATCCATCTCCCCTGAAGATAGGGAGACTCATCTTATCTACCATAGAGTTCCCTAGGCTTCCTGTCTGAGTATGGGATGAGTTGCTAGTAACAACACTTTGAAGACTTTGGTGGTTCTAGATATTCTGGCTTCTTGGTGCTATTGAAACAACAAGAGGGTTAATGTTACTTACTTCAGTAATCTGTGCAGTTCCTGAGGTTTCTGGCTCACTTTGGTGAAGTTATTCATCTTCCCCTTCTTCTTTTCTAGTGGGTTCTGAATGTTCTTTGTCGGTTAGATCTACCTCTTCTCCACTGTAGAAACCCTCTTCTCCATAGTTTTTCTTAAACAGGTTCTCAAGGTGAAACCCTCTGAATACTCTTCTATTGCGCATATGTCCAGCTTTTGTGTCGCTGTCACTGTCTAAATTTATGAACATTAGCCTTTTCAGGTCCAACTAATCTACTGTATCTTTAAGACATTCTTTTCATGCAACAACATCTTGATTCGCAGCTTCAGAAAGTGAAATTTTTTTCCTCTGGGTCCTTTGAAAAAGTATCTCTCAGCTTGGATATATGATTCTACCCTATCAACAACAAATTCGATGATATACCCTCCAATGTTACTATCAAACCAATAATCTACTACTCTGGATACAACATTGTCAACTCTCTTTACCTTCTAGATCAGTAATGGTGTCCAAACCACAGGAGGTATAGATATAATCTCGAACTATGTATCGACTAACCTAGCCAACAACTCAAACAAATCGTGGTGGATTCCTCCAAAGAAGATCTCGTGAATGCCGGTGAAGATGTATCTTTGTAGCCAATTTCCAGTACTCAGTTTAGGGTTCTTGTTCTGGGCTTCAGAGAAGTCCCTCTTTTGATCCTCTATCCAATTTTGAATCTCTGTCTTCGATGGGAACCACCTTGACATTCCCTTAAAAATATTACAGTCCCGACAACAAAACCATTTGTTGACACAAGGGCAGACCCAGGGTTCACTCCAAGAGTGCACTAACAAGCCCTAGCTATTGGCCCTTTCGGCAACACCTGCGAAGAAAATGTGGTCTCACCTGAAGCAACTAAGAGGGGGGTTACAGGGAAAATATGTCTACAACCAGGGGAATATCAAGTGGAACTAATACAACAATACTGCAATATTCATATACCTCTTATCAGCTAGATCTACTCTACATAACTATAAATTTGATCTAACACAATAATGAAAATAATAGTATAACAATGACAGAGATCCAGGCATCAATCACACATACGACACAAAGTATACATGGTTCACCCTCTCTCTAGGGCTACATCCACAGAACCGTGCTTAAGATATATTGAGATAAAGATTACATTTCTAATCTGCACTCTTAGTCAACATATCTTCTCTCTTATTCTCTCTATCTCCCACCTTCCTGTGCACCCAGCTGTAGGACTTGATCTTCGCACCCGACTGGAGATCTTACAATACCAAAAGGCTCTCATTCTCAACACTCCTCTCTCTCATAGTACAATAATCTCTCAACCAACAACAATCAATATCAATACCCAACACTAGTACCGACCCGACCTAGGTCCTCTCGACCTCTATTTATACATTATAGTCCCTCACCAACATCCTTAGGTTGAAAACTAGGTGTCAAAACCCTAATTACCCAAAACCCTAGGTGTCTAAAACCCTAGGTCAACTTGACCCGCATTTTCAGGGCTTCACCAACCTATCTTTCCTCCCTTCTCGCACGATGCTCCAAAGCATCCAATGGTGGCTTTCTCTACTTGTTGAGTTGTCCTTGATCCATCTTCCCTGTTGATATGTCATCCTCGATCTCCTCATCCAAGGGTTTTCTTTTCCGTACTGTGCTCCGACTTTTCTTCTCTTTTGCATACTTTGACCCAGTGATAGTCACTGTGTCTCCTGTGTAGTTCACGTTTCACCTTTTCTTCCTCGATCTTCACTTCCTTCCATAGCCAAGGGACAACACTTATGACAGATCATTGTGGATTGAGACACTTGTTTGATCAACCAAAACTCAATTCCAGGCAAGCTAGGTGGATGGCTCTCCTAAGTGAATTCGATTTTGAAATCAAACAAATAAAAGGAAAGGAAAATAGGGTGGCCAATGCCCTTAGCAGGAGTATAAAAATGATTCATCTAGCAGTAGTAGGCACCCATGAAACAGACGTCAGGGAAAGGGTTAGAAATTCATAAGAGACATATGCATTATTCAAGACTGTGACCTCATACCTATGACAAGAGCCTACAAGTTTGAAGTATGAAGGTGTTGACGGGCGAAATTGACCGCTCATCAACTGGAGGGGTGGATCTGGTCCGGGGTTGTCTAAATAACCCAATCCGTTTGGATTAATCCACTTCGACGGGTTTAGCGGCTCCGTTGGCTGATATAAGTCCTAGGAAAGTGAAAGAAAAAAATAAACTAAAGGAACTAATCTAAGTAAAAAAAACTAGCTACAACAAACTATATACAAATCTAAAATATATATATATATACAGTTTACTAACTAATATTATAAAACAATAATTCTACTTATTAAATGTTCAGCTATCAATACAATTAAATCCCAATTATATATGTACAGTATTTACAGAATACAAATTTTGATCGAAATTTGCAAAATCATTTGTAAAATGTCTTATGACAGCGAAGCTATTATTTTTTATTTTTATAATTTTTATGAGAAAGAAATAAACTGACAACTATCTAAGCTAAGCAATACAAATAAAAATCCTAACTGTAAATCTGAACTATAGAGATGAACAATGAAACGTGTTCAGATTACAAGAAATTTATATATTAATTAACTAATTGAATAACACTAACAAACTGACCTATAGAAGCGCTTCCTATTTGTCCTGTTCACAGTACTCGATTTAGCTGTTTGATGGGAGAAACCCGCACTAGATTTTCCACAAGCTTCTCGTAAACAGGAAGCAACAACGCTCTTTGAATACGAATGAAAGAACAAACGAAAGATATAGAAACAACAATTTTATAGTTTACAGATCATCACATTTATATAAATCCCAGTGTGAAGATTTGTACATAATTGTTCATTTAACAAAGAAGATAAACCATCTATTCATTAAATTAGAATAGATTCATTGCTGTGAGTAAAATGAGATACATCAAATATGGACAAAGCTTAGTTCATATCGCATTAACCTGTAACAAATCTTGATATCTAAAGTAGTCAATAATTTGATTACAAATCAAAATGCACAGAAACTTGAACAAAAGTAAGATGAATTGAAGCTAAAGCCGTACAACAAATCCACTTCTATTCGAGTCTGTATAATCATCAGTCCATAGTCTTTGTTCTCCCAACAGTGATGGGTTGTTTACGAAAAATAATAAGTATATAAAGGCCACAGGGTGAAGCATTCCCTGTGGAAATCATCAAAACTGTTTGCAAAAGATATGGGAGAAATCTCCCAAATCTCTATTTCTAACTAAGAATAACAACCTAAACCAAAACTATGTAACAAAAAGCATGTTTTAAACCTCCAAAGCAGATCCAATTCCCATTGAAATTCGTGTGTACCTTGGCTATAGGTATACGGTTCGGTCAGGATAATTTCGAGTTAACATTGGCGGTGGTTGCCTCAACATTTTTGAACACGATAGAACCTGTGGGCTTTTGCCTCTTATCGTTAGCTTGCAGTCTATCATTTTCCTTAGACAACACAGTCACCCGGTCCTCCAAGGACTTAATTTGGGATTGCAAGAGAGGGACATATGTATAGTATCGTTGGAGCCATGAGTTGCATTCATCACACTGTGGTCGATCAGGCTGTGGCATTACAGGTGAGGCATCTTTTGAATTTCCAGGGGTCCACTATCAAACTTGATCTCGGGGAAGTTAGGGTCATCCTTGAGGCACGGTGGGAGGTTGGATACGTAGTCATAGGGTTAAACAATAGAGAGGCTGTGTGAGTATGGGTACTCCTCGGTCAGAAATCGCTCAATCTCAGAATGCGAATCTTCACTCAAAACAATAGGCTTTTAGTCTATGTTTTGTTTGGGCTTATTACGAGCACACCTAGATACCCAGCGTGCAACCTTCTTACCCTTGCTGTTGACATATGTATTACCTTTGCCCTTTTTTCTTGCAGGCATCTTAACAGTCTTACCATTGTCTTTTAAACATGGGTCAGGTAGGGTGTCGAGTAGGTCAGCGTTGGGGTAGGTCGAGGGTTCGACAACGGGTAGGAGGGTAGGAGGTGGCACAACAGGCCCGAAAAGGGTTTTGATGACCACAATATTTTCCACTTGACCACATTCATGAGTGGCAAAGCCATTCCTCATTAGGAAAGCTTGCCAACAGTCACCACTCAACCTCAAATGATGAACAATAACGATTTTAATCAAACAGTGGTGGAAGAGGCTGGAGTCAACCTTCTCCCTCTTAAATCGTTTAGCCATTTTATACAGACTGCGTAGGAGGTAGTGAGGCATATTCAAAGTGAAATCTATAAAATTCATAAGCAGCTAGAGATGATAAAGAAACACTAAACCATATCTACCTTCGCAAGTAACGAATTGCTTAATAATGGCCAATAAATCATGCCATCGAGACTTAAAGGTTGTGATTGGCATACCTTTATCACAACTGATAATTTTCCTCAAGGTAAATAGGAGCGGCCATGGCACTTCATCCACCTTCGAATTCTTAAACCATTTGTTCCCCTTAGCTACAAAACCAGTGGCTGAGCTGAGGAATTCTTCGTTCAATTCGAGCTAGATGTCTCCAACTTTGGCCCTACATCCATCGAATGTGAGGGAAAACTGCTGAGCGACCGTGAGGTTGAAACCCTTGAATTTTTGGATGAAAAATAACCATCCATTACTCTCCAGGTCCTCATGAGCGTTGTCAAATAACAACAACGTTTGGACGCCATTAGGTTCTATGCGCACTACAGGGGCCATAGGAGAGAGAACACAGTCAATAGGGTAAACGGTGAGGAGGTTAGACAGGGTAGACACAAGACCAATTCCCACAGTTTTCTCAAAACAAACAGAGGTAGCCCGAGATGCAAGGCAGACATTTAATGCCTATGCGTGCGAGGGTGGTGGAATGAAAAGAAACCATGCAAAACATTCATTTTGATATGTACAATTGATGACTCCTTGGTAATTCAATTCATTCACATCACAATCCAAATATCAAATGGATTAATCACATACTCATTGAAAGCCATAACATACATAACCAAAAGATTTTGACCAAATATCCAATAACTATTTGAAAACCATAGTGTTCATAACCAACAATTGGTTCGTATGTTAAATCAACAATAGTATGTGTATGTTTTTAAAACAAAACAACATGTCGAATATTGCACCAAAGATTCAATCATAAAATTAATGCGTTGTGTGAAACCATTGCACCAAGGATTTAATCAAAGACACCAAAAATCATTGCATCATGAACTTATAAACTGAAACCATATTAACAAAAATGCAAAGTGAGTAAAGGTTTGGTGTCTTGCCAATTGTGTGACCATTATTGAGTTAGAGGTGAAATGACCACATGAACAAGAGTATTCATAACAATCCAAAGATGATTTTAACACCATCGACATGACTTCCAATTCAAGGTTTTCATGATTGCAGTCATGAAAATGAAAACGAAAGGCAGGTGTGTGAATGCGCAAGATAATAGTGTATTGAGGGTTTTAAAGAATTGCAATGAGTATTGAGGGTTCAAAACCCTTGTGTAGGCAACTTGTAAGGAAAAGATAAAAATGCAAAATGGCTACCAACAATGGAGACACATTGGTAGAAGCAATTATCTCTACTAAAAGAACAAATCCAGATTATGATAATGAGAATAATTCTAACTCAAAAACAACCAGAAAATTGTTTAAACATCATCATTAATCAAAGAATTCCAGTTGTTCTTATAAGATGAAAACTGATAAAAGTCTTAAGACAAGCGAGTCATGATATTAAAGATAAAATATCCAATACTGTTGACAGAGCCATTGCTGCCAGTAGGCGTCCATAGCCTCGACAGGGTTGCCATTTAACCCACTCTGATATCCGGATCCTGCCAAGAAGTTCCATATCAGAATAAAGGACATTTTAAGGTCAAGAGATTCCATATTTGCAAATTTTCATATACCCGACATTGCTTCGCTACCAGCGGGCCTATTCAGTACCCCGGTGAAGTTGTCTTGGCATCATGCATGCATTTACCCATTGCCAGTAGACCTGTTCAACATCCCGACAGGTTTACAAACACTTCCCACAACTCTTTTATGATTTATTTAGTTTTTTAAAGATATTTAATCGAGCGGGGTGACACTGAAAATTGTGATATTTTGGACATATTTTTTCAGACCTTGAAAGAATTTTATTAACTGTCCTTCATTAAGATTCAGAGATGGTTTGTTTACAAAACCGACCTTCTAAGGCAAGGAGACATATTCTGAATCATTCCCTTAAGGAACAGGGACAACGTAAGAAGAAAAGGATGATCGTGACAGGCTTCACTTACAGATTGAAATCAATAAACTTCTTTCAAACAACAGTCTTTCCTCAACATGGCTATAAATTTCAGAAGTATATTACAATTGATGTTTAGACAACTTTTCAACAGTCATTTCAGAGGAAAAAAATTTCTGTTTTCTTTGTCTGAATAGTTCATAATGTAGGTATGTGTATTTCAAAAGAAAAAACTAGTAAGCATAAGGGAGAAATCAAAACACACCAGCGAAGAAATATTTGAAAGAAAAGAAATCCAAACAAAAAAAATATGTACAAAACGTGCATCTGAAAACCTCATGCAACAAATCTCTTGGGAGACTAAAAGAAAGTAGGAAAATCCATTTTGATGGGAAAGTAGTCCTACTCGTGGTACCTTGGGTCAGGGTTGATTCAGATTTATTTATCTCTTTACTTTCCATTTAAGATTTTCATGACGATACTGCATTTTTGAAAATAAATGTTCAACTAGAAGTAAAGAGAAAAGGATCAAGGGGACTTCCCTGACAACAACTGTATTATGGTTCTTGTGGTGCGCCCACTTGCGTTCATGACTGCATTATTACAAAGAGAAATAGTGAGAAATAAAACTACAGGAAAACCTATTCCTAAACCTACCCTAACTATTAAATAAATCAGAATACTATGTGAAGTCATGCTTCCAATGTAGCCATCGGAGTAACTCCAATCCTGCAACGGAAACAAAATCAAACATTATTAATAAAAATGGTGATATATCAACAAATGACAGAAACATATCACACTTACCTTCATAATCATCATCTAAAAACAAAGTAAGCATGATCTTACCATTCCCTGGAATATTCTTGATGTATGAATCCTCCAGCCATTGTGCAATCTTGTCATGATAAGGGTCATAATGACATGGGCGAGTGTAAGTAGGGTTGGAAAACTTGTTAGGATTATGAGGAAATGAAATAACCATCAACCAAGGATGAAATGCCCCATCCTCTTGACAATTCTCTAAGTGTTCATTAATTTCTTCACATGGAGGATCTAAAAGAAATATGTCACGCCTACTTTCAAGATGCTTAGGTAAAAAGAAAGCAAGAACAACTTTGTCTTTATTATGAATTTTTTTTATATATGAATATTCAAGCCATCCTAAGATCCCGTCACAAAAATGGGGATGCAAACCATGACTTTGATGAAATGAATATATCAATTGGAAACTCATCATAGGGGGATTCGTGCAATCAATTGGATCATTGGTTTGAATGTTTCCTTCGATGAGATTGATCATTTCAAAATGTGGAGTATAAACATTAAGATTCGAGCTAAGCAAAGAACGAATATGAAATGTAGAACATTTTATCTCCATAAAATATAATGCATTGTCTTTTTCAACAATAAACCGTGTAAAATCATCTTGCAACATGTTCTTTTCCCATGTGAGTGATGAAAGTGAACAAGCGTCAAATCCGGTTTTATCAATGTTAGGTTTGGAATTGATTTCACCAAAATTTATCATATCGAAAGGATATGATTGTGGTGGAAAAGAGTAGGATGTTGTAGGTAAGGTGTCAAGTCCAACAGAGTCTAGGAAGATATTAGGATATAAAGAATAAAAGGAATCAAACATAAGCACATGAAAATAATCTCTTGAATTAACAATGGTATTCTCAAGAGGTTTCTCTTCACCTTCTTTAAAACCCTTACTCTGTTTTGGTGACGAATACCTCAACATGATATGATCATCTGGATTTTCCTTTTGTGTGATAGATAATTCAAAATTCATGTGACAAACATCTAGTCTTTCCTGTGAACAAAGTGCATTTTGAGGATGAAGGTTTAAGGTTTCTTCTTCTAGTTGCATATCTTCTTCTCTAATCAGTTTCATAGGAGTACTAGAACATTCAAGACGATTTTCGTCGCTTAAGTGTTCTTTAATGACTGATTTTAAATGTTGATTAGAGCATGAGTTACAAGAATGAGGGTATTCACCTTGAGCCAGAAATGAATCTTCTTCCATACTAGTCATAGATTGAAAATACAATGATTCAAAGGAAAAACTAGTTTGGTTGCCAATAAGAACCTGGTCAATAGATTCTACCTCCCTAGCTTGTTCAACATTGTCGGAAGGGTCCTTCTCTTCTTGTGAAGAGAATTGTTCTTGCAGTTGAGTGATAGGATTTTCAATTAGTTCTTCGTTCGTGCTTGAATATGATTGGATGGAAGGGATGCAAGCATCACAGAAGAGACTTAATGCAAATGACATGTCATAGAGATTAAATTTACAGAGGATATGATAGACTCTTGTCAAAAAGTCTTCTGAAGATGAATCGCCGTTGATTAGCGAAGTATGAAATTCTTCACATAATTGATCAAAATCATAAATTTCAAAAGCATCTAGAAACTCATCTACAAATTGAAACCAATAAAAAATGTGACATGCTGGGAAGGATTCAAACCAATGTTTGATCCGGCCTCTAAAAGTAAAAGCGAAAAGTCTGCATTAAACTCTTAAATCTGAGATGTCATGTTTGATGCATTTGCACCAAAGCTTGTTAAGGTTGTCTTTAGCATATATATTGCCTCCACCATCAAAGGTGAGTTTGGACAAGCGAGAGACTGTCTCATTGGGAACACTGGGTAATGAGAAGTTGAAAGCATGTTCCAACACAGTGATTTGGGGAGCTATGGAGAAATTGAATATATTTAAAATAAAGGCTCCTACAAGGCCAGCTTGTCAGTCGACCCTCCTTCTAGTGCCATTTGTTGATGGGCGAAATTGACCGCTCGTCAACTGGAGGGGTGGATCCGGTTCGGGGTTGTCTAAATAACCCAAGCCATTTGGATTAATCCACTCCGACGGGTTTAGCGGTTCCTTTGGCCGATCTAAGTCCTAGGAAAGTGAAAGAAAAAACTAAACTAAAGGAACTAATCTAAGTAAAAAAAACTAGCTACAACAAACTATATACAAATCTAATATATATATATATATATATATATACAGTTTACTAACTAATATTATAAAGCAATAATTCTACTTATTAAATGTTTAGCTATCAATACAATTAAATCTCAATTATATATATACAATATTTACAGAATACAAATTTTGATCAAAATTTGCAAAATCATTTGTAAAATGTCTTATGAAAACGAAGCTATTATTTTTTATTTTTATAATTTTTATGAGAAATAAATAAAATGACAACTATCTAAGCTAAGCAATAAAAATAACAATCCTAACTGTAAATTTGAACTATAGAGATGAACAATGAAACGTGTTCAGATTACAAGAAATTTATATATTAATTAACTAATTGAATAACACTAACAAATTGACTTATAAAAGTGCTTCCTATTTGTCCTGTTCACAGTACTCGATTTAGCTGTTTGATGGGAGAAACCCGCACCAGATTTTCCACAAGCTTCTCGTAAACAGGAAGCAACAACGTTCTTTGAATACGAATGATAGAACAAACGAAATATATAGCAACAACAATTTTATAGTTTACAGATCATCACATTTAGATAAATCCCAGTGCGAAGATTTGTACATAACTATTCATTTAGCAAAGAAGATAAACCTTCTATTCATTAAATTAGAACAGATTCATTGCTGTGAGTAAAATGAGATACATCAAATATGGACAAAGCTTAATTCATATCGCATTAACCTGTAACAAATCTTGATATATAAAGTAGTCAATAATTTGAGTACAAATCAAAATGCACAGAAACTTGAACAAAAGTAAGATGAATTGAAGCTAAAGCCATACAACAAATCCACTTCTATTCGAGTCTGTATAATCATCAGTCCATAGTCTTTGTTCTCCCAACAGTGATGGGTTGTTTACAAAAACTAATAAGTATATAAAGGCCACAGGGTGAAACATTCCCTGTGGAAATCATCAAAACTATTTGCAAAATATATGGGAACAATCTCCCAAATCTCTATTTCTAACTAAGAATAACAACCTAAACCAAAACTATGTAACAAAAAGCATGTTCTAAACTGCCACAGTAGATCCAATTCCCATTGAAATTCGTGTGTACCTTAGCTGTAGGGATATGGTTCGGTTAGGATAATTTCGAGTTAACAATGGCGGTGGCTACCTCAACATTTTTGAACACGATAGAACCTATGGTCTTTTGCCTCTTATCGTTAGCTTGCAGTCTATCATTTTCCTTAGACAACACAGTCACCCGGTCCTCCAAGGACTTAATTTGGGATTGAAACAGAGGGACATCTGTATAGTATCGTTGGAGCCATGAGTTGCATTCATCACACTGTGGTCGATCAGGCCATGGCATTACAGGTGAGGCATCTTTTAAATTGCCAGGGGTGCACTGTCAAACTTGATCCTGGGGAAGTTAGGGTCATCCTTGAGGCACAGTGGGAGGTTGGATACGTAGTCATAGGGTTCAACAATATAGAGGCTGTGTGAGTATGGGTACTCCTCGGTCAGAAATTGCTCAATCTCAGAATCCAAATCTTCACTCAAAACAATAGGCTTCTGGTCTGTGTTTTGTTCGGGCTTATTACGAGCACACCTAGATACCCAACGTGCAACCTTCTTACCCTTGTTGTTGACATCTGTATTACCTTTGCCCTTTTTTCTTGCAGGCCTCTTAACAGTCTTACCATTGTCTTTTGAACATGGGTCAGGCAGGGTTTCGGGTAGGTCAGCGTTGGGGTAGGTTGAGGGTTTGACAGTGGGTATGAGGGTAGGAGGTGGCACATCAGGCCCAACAAGGGTTTCAGTGACCACAGTCTTGTCCACTTGACCACATTCAGGAGTGGTAAAGCCATTCCTCAACAGGAAAGCTTGCCAACAGTCACCACTCAACCTCAAATGATGAACAATAACGATTTTAATCAAACAGTGATGGAAGAGGATGGAGTCAGCCTTCTCCCTCTTAAATCATTTATCCATTTTATACAGATTGAGTAGGAGGTAGTGAGGCATATTCAAAGGGAAATCTATAAAATTCATAAGCAGCCGGAGATGGTAAATAAACACTAAACCATATCTACCTTCGCAAGTAACGAATTGCTTAATAATGGCCAATAAATCATGCCATCGAGACTTAAGGTTTGTGACCAGCATACCTTTATCACAACTGATAATTTTCCTCGAGGTAAACAGGAGCGTCCATGACACTTCATCCACCTTTGAATTCTTAAACCATTTGTGCCCCTTAGCTGGCAAACCAGTGACTGAGTTGAGGAATTCTTCGTTCAATTCAAGATGGATGTCTCCAACTTTGGCCCTACATCCATCGAATGTGAGGGCAAACTGTTGAGCGACCGCGAGGTTGAAACCCTCAAATTTTTGGATGAAAACTAACCAACCATTACTCTCCATGTCCTCACGAGCGTTGTCAAATAACAATAGTGTTTGGATGCCATTAGGTTCTATGCACACTACAGGGGCCATAGAAGAGAGCACACAATCAGTAGGGTAAACG
The DNA here is from genome assembly GCA_009831015.1 of Picea engelmannii. NCBI lineage: Eukaryota > Viridiplantae > Streptophyta > Pinopsida > Pinales > Pinaceae > Picea > Picea engelmannii. The sequence goes on from ML776942.1 coordinate 366,235, forward strand.
GTGAGGAGGTTAGACAGGGTAGACACAGGACCAATTCCCACAATTTTCTCAAAACAAATAGAGGTAGCTCGAGATGCAAGGCAGACGTTTAATGACTATGCGTGCGAGGGTGGTGGAATGAAAAGAAACCATGCAAAACATTCATTTTGATATGTACAATCAACGGTGCCTTGGTAATTCAAATCATTCACATCACAATCCAAATATCAAATGGATTAATCACATATTCATCGAAAGCCATAACATACATAACCAAAATATTTTGACCAAATATCCAATAACTATTTGAAAACCATAGCGTTCATAACCAACAATTGGTCTGTATGTTAAATCAACAATAATATGTGTATGTTTTTAAAACAAAACATGTCGAATATTGCACCAAAGATTCAATCATAAAATTAATGTGTTGTATGAAACCATTGCACCAAGGATTTAATCAAAGACACCAAAAATCATTGCATCATGAACTTATAAACTGAAACCATATTAACAAAAATGCAAAGTGAGTAAAGGTTTGGTGTCTTGCCAACTGTGTGACCATTACTGAGTTAGAGGTGAAATTACCACATGAACAAGAGTATTCATAACAATCCAAAGATGATTTTAACGCCATTGACATGACTTCCAATTCAAGGTTTTCACGCGTGCAGTCGTGAAAATGAAAACGAAAGGCAGGTGTGTGAATGCACAAGATAATAGTGTCATTTTGTTTTAAAGAATTGCGACGAGTATTGAGGGTTCAAAACCCTTGTGTAGGAAGCTTGTAAGGAAAAGATAAAAATGCAAAATGGCTGCCAACAGAAGGCTACCATATGCTCAAGGAAGGGATGCTGACTTACAGAAACAAATTGTATATTCCAAACTGTGATGACTTGAAGAGGTTCATAATGGATGAACTACATAAGAGACCATATACTGGTCACCCATGATATTAGAATATGATCATGACCACTATTAAACAATTCTATTAGCTTGGGTTGAAGAAAGACATAACTAACTATCTATCTAAGTGCCTAGAGTGCTAGCAAGTTAAGGCGGAACACCGACATCTAGCAGGATTGTTACAACCCCTACCAATCCCATAATGGAAATGGGAAACCATCTTCATGGATTGCATCACCAGACTACCAAAGTCGACCAAACAAAATGATGCCATCATGGTTGTGGTGGAAAAACTGAGTAAGTCTTCTCATTTCATCCCTGTCAATTCAACCTGCAAGGCAATAGATATTTGCAACATCTTCATGAAGGAGATATTATGACTGCATGGCATGCCCAAGGAAAATATATCTGAAAGAGACACCAAGTTTACTTCGAACTTTTGGAAATCCCTAATGGCTGGTTTGGAGACAAAATTGTTATTTAGCACAACTTATCACCCCCAAAATGACGGACAAATAGAAAGAGTGAACCAAATAGTAGAAGACATGCTAAGGATGCATGTAATGCATCAACCTAAGAAGTGGGAAGACTACCTACCATTGGTAGAGTTTGCCTATAATAACGATTATCAAGAATCCTTGAAGATGAGCCCTTTTGAAGTCCTCTATGGTAGACAGTAAATGATTTCAATAAGCTAGAGCAATCCAGTGGATAGAATTACAATCGGACCCGACAAAATGAAATAAATAGAACACCAAGTGGTTTAGATAAGACAAAATTTGAAGATTTCTCAGGATAGACAGAAAAGTTACGTCGACATAAAGATAACTCCTAGAAAGTTCAAGACAAGAGACCATGTCTATCTTAGAGTTAGACCCAGGAAGAGTTACCTGATAATGGGAGCCTGTGCCAATTTGGAACCTCATTATTGTGGGCCCTTTGAAGTATTAGATAGAGTGGGACCTATACCCTATAGGCTAGCACTTCCTCCCACTATAAATGGACATAATATTTTTCATGTTTCATTATTGAAGAAATATGTACATGATGCTAATCATATAATTGACTGGTCTATGATCCAGGTGGAGATAGAGGGAGAATTCCTACCAGAACCTCAATGCATATTAGACAGGAAGGAAACCTCACTCAAGAACCGAACCATTGCATAGGTCAAGGTGCAGTGGAAACACTTTGGCCCAAATGAGGCTATGTGGGAAATGGAGGATGCCATGAGACATGCATATCCGATTTTGTTTACTTCTAAACATACATACAATGTTTATAGATAGAACATCGAGGATGATGATTCCTTTAAGGGGGAGGGAATTGTAACACCTTGTTTCCCCCAGTCTGTAAATATAACTATATGGGTCGAGGAACTATGAAAAACTTAAAAGTGTGAATGTTTTATTTGATGGAGCTTGTGTAGAAGGTCGATGAATGTAAATTCTGATTATTTTAATAGAAAATGGTTATGTGTTTCATGACTGCTGAAAGAGGGGATGTGCTAAGAGAGAGACCAAAAAATGTTGTGAAAGGTGGTGGAGGGGACCAACAATGGTTGCGTTAACCTCCACTGAACCAACACCATGCTGGAATTAATTTTCTCAAATCAGAACAACCCTCTGACTAGGAATGAATTCCCGTCAGGCTAGTAGATGGGAAGGGCCCCTCAAGAGTTAATGAGGGATGGGATAGACTGCCCATTGGCAAGGCTTCCGAACCTAACCACATACTGGGAGATTCAAGCCATACACAATATTGTTGAGGGAGGAAAGAAAGGAAGCGTGGTGGATAGAGAGAGACCTGCAGATAAAATGCAGAGAGGAGAGAGGAAAATCTCATGTCTGAGGAAGGACTGAAGAAGGACCAATGATTTATGATCACAGAAATTAGAGATTGAACCAGGAGAAGGAGAGTAACCTTCGTCCTTATCTATTTTTATGTATTGGGAGAAGGAGAGTAACCTTCGTCCCTAACTTCCATTGAGTTGGAAGTAAGACATTGAATCTCAAAGTGTTGTGGCTTAAGCTCGGGGGTGGTTAGTGATAAATCCATTGGGAGTGACTGAGCCTATTGTTGGGTGGAAATGAGCACCCCTTTCAACAGTTGCATCATGCTCTATGGTTCTGATAAGTGTTTTATTGCCTTATGTTTTTGAATTGTAAATAATGGATGCATGCGAGTATTTACATGTCTATAAAGGTTTATTTCTTTTTAGTAAATGATTAAGTTATGAATATGCATTTTCTTCCTTGAGAACCTATAATTCTGCTTGGATTTCCATATGCCCCAGTTTAATCACTCAAAGTTTCTTTCCCTAGGAATTTACATTGTCGTTCTGGAGTCGGAGCAAGCCTCTGGGCATATTTACCAATTTGGTAACCTCACAAGTTACCTTGCCTTGATTCAGAGATCAAATCTCTACGATTCAGGAAGGTGTTCCCTTCAGATCATTAGTCTAGGAGACTCTGAACTTGTGCTTATTTTCCTAACCAAAAACACGATTAATATCGGGGATCATAGTCCTAGAGTTTTATGAATATCCACGTGACCTGGTCTAGGAACCTTGGATATCGAGGCTCCAATATGTCAAGTTGGACGAAGGTCAAGTTAAACCTCGCAATTGATATGCATCATCAAACTATGAACAAGGATTGAGGGTGGGGAAATACCTGTGGAGTGCGAAGGTGAAAATAGTGGACGTGCTAGTTCATGGCCCAAAATTCACCCTTGCCATTGATATTGATGGGCTGGAGGATCAGTGATCCCAGTTAGACTAGAATCAAGTGAGCACTTTCCAAATTGCGGAGGTCGAACTACCTGGTAAAGAACTCGCATGTTGGGACCCCACAATTCCTGTGAACCGTCGATTGTTGTTGACCTTCGATTTGAGTTTGAAGCAATCCCTAAAATGCAAGGAGCGCGTGGGACAATGAAAACCTTCAAAGATATCAAGCTCAAAAGAGATATCTCTTTCAGGAGCATAGACAAAATCCAAGAGACAGGCTCGTAGGAGGAGAAAGGGTCAAATCCTTTGAGCACTTAGAAAACCTTCTAAGTCAGAGTAAGTCAGAAGCCTAGGAGGAGGAGTGATAGTGGTTTTTGGATCACATTGTAGAGGCTCAACAACCATATGATCTAAACAAGGTGCAAGAACCTTAGTACCTTGCACACACAGGAGAAGAGGACTTACCAAAGTTTCAAAGTCCCAAATTATTTTGGGACCTTCTATCATCAAGAGGGACACGTGGCGATGAATCGTGAACTCCGGAGAAATCTGTTCGAGGGTTTTCAGTTAAAATTTGAAATTTCCAAACCCTGAAGACTCAAAGTGAATCTGGACTGCCTGATCCAGAGGGACACATGGCGACAGATCGTGGACTCTAGAGGAATCTATTCGAGAGGAGGAAAATTTGAGACTTGATATTTACGAAGCCTGGAGAGATGGAAGTCCGAAGTAAATCTCACCCATCCGAACAACTGGAGTGAATTTGAATCATCATATCGCCCGAAGTAAATCTTAGGCTTTGGATCACCCGAAGTGGATCTGGGCCATCAGAGTTCATTAGAGACATAGAGTAGATCTGTGAGCTCCAGGTAAAGTCCCAAAGTAATTCCTAGCCATCAGGTTCAAAGGGACATGTGGCGAAAGATCGTAGACTTCGGAGTAATCACCTTGAGAGTTTCAGGTTGAGAGTTGAAACTCCTAAAGCCTGAAATGCCGAAGAGACAAAGCATTGAGGTGTCGAAGGGCTGAAATAGATCTAGATCGTTAGATCTAGAGGACAGGAGGAGAGAATCTGTGGATTCTATAAAACACCCAAAGTAAACGTCGACTGTCGAATCGTCCGAAGTAGATCTGAACTGTCATATTTGAAGAACATGTGGTGCAAATCCGTGAACTCTCGGTAAAGTCTTGAAGTGATTCATAGCTATCCGATTCAAAGGACACGTGGTGAAAATCTGTGAGCTCCGGGTGAATACCTAAAGTAATTCTCGACCTTCAGATCAGGAGGACACTCATAAGGGATTGTAGACTTTGGATAAAATTCATTGGGGAAAAGGTTTGATATTTGAGATCTCAGAAGTCTAAAACCCGAAAGAGAACTCGACTGTCGATCGCGAAGAGGGTTGGAGGACTGTTGATTTGGGTTAAATGGTCAAACATATGAAGTGGAATCAAGACCATTGATCGAGCAAGACAGGTGTCTGTAGATCCTTATCTATAGAAGTTTCAAGTGCGGAAGAAGCAGGGTTTGATATTTCAAAACCCCGAAGTCTGGAATTGCGAAGAGATCACAATTGTTGATCTAGGAGGGACATATCTGGTTCATAGATTTGAAAGGAGTATATATGAACCGTCGATTCAAAAAATATCATCAATATTGCGAGATCAATGATCTTGTAGCATTGCAGGGACAAGAGTTGCGTGAAGTTTAAAATCTTGAGGGTGGGCCGCAATTCAAACCGTTGTTTTGTCAGGAGGACATGTGGAGACTTGAGGAGGATTGCGGGCCCAAAATTAGTTTGACCCCAAACCGCTTGTGTCCACATCTACAATCACGTGGTCATTGCCAAGGTCACATCCAAGGAGAGGCCAAGAGAAAATGGGCTAATGCTAACTCTGAGACTTCGCTGAAGCACGAAGGAGAAGGTCACGGGTATCATAAGACCTACAATAGAGGCTGAAAGGGCCTCTATCTAATTTAGAGGTGAGACTATTATGGTCTCAAAGTCTCATTTTATTTAGACTCAGAGAATCTTGATCGGAGGCTCGGGCTAAGTCCTGGACTCTCCAAATTAGAACCCGTAGAGAGAAAGAGAATTTATTCCTGTAAGGAGGACAATTTTTTTTATTTTTTTTAGCCCCATCGTGGGTGTGTTACAAAGGCTCTAGTTGTAATCTCTTCCATTATTGTTAATACAAATATATATTTTATTTCCCACAAAGGTTTTTGTATTTGATTATATTGTTGCATTTCTCCTTGATCATTTGCATAGGTTTCAACAAAATACACTATTGTTTCTTTCACTCTTGTTGGCTTGTGTCTTCTTACAAGTTATCATTCACAAGTCTCAGGACGAAGCTGGAAACTACAACTAGCAAGGAAAACCATCGATTAAAAGGTATGAGCTCTTGCTAGCTAGTATTTTTTATTGCATAAACCTAGGGAAAGTTATACGTTCTGTCATGTTTTGTTCTAGTCTTGGTTTCCGAGTCTAGGGAGATCAGTTCCTGTCCACATAGACCAATTTGTTCGACAACACCAAGGTCATGGAATTTACCCATTGAGGGAATGTCTTCATAGAGTGATTTTTTTGGTGATATGAGCATAAATTATCCTTTCCAAAGCTATCTAGATTTAATGCAATTTGAGGAGCTTCGAGTGGCCTAGGTGGGTTTTCATTTCTCTTAAAGAATGGACTGAAATTTCTAGGCTTTGAATATTATTTCTTGACATTCTTCTTGAGATCCACAACTTCATTCAACAATTTCTTGACTAACTTCACCACACTATCAATATCTTTGAGCTCCTTTTTAGGCAGCTTTGCTAGCAATAAAATTCCATCCAACCTGGTTTCCTTAGAGTGTGAGTGATGGTTATATGAGGATATCTCCCTTTCTATAGTTTCAGATTCATCAAAATTCAGAGCCAAAGTGTCTCTATTAGCTCGCTTGAAAAACATGCCTATAGAAGGGATAAGAGCCACAATGTAGTAATCAATGGCTAAGGATTGTGAAGGAGCCATGCCAATAGTAAACCTAGTTAGGACCATGAGAAATTGTTGATTGAAATCCTTCACATTTTCCCTTTTATCTATTTTAATGGATCCTAACTCTTTATACAATGATGTAGTTGTTTTCCGTTCATCAAATTTTCTAATAAAGGCCTTCTCAAATTCTTCCCATCAAGTTATGGAATTAGTTGGTAGACAAAAGTACCAGATAGATGATCTGCCAGACAAGGTGTAAGGAAACAACCTACATACTACATCTTCATGCTAGACATTTAGAAAGCGAGTGGCTATGGATAATTTTTTTTATGTGATCCTCTAGTGAGCCAGGTCTGTTTGGATCAAACTTGTGAAGGAACTTATCATATTTCCTGGGCATTTCATGTAAGGTTCCTACTAAATTTAATGCACTTCTAAATATCCAAGTTGGGATCAATTCCCTTCACTCTTGATGTTCACCCATGTTTTGTTCAAGAATTATTTCATGGTTTTCACCGTCAAGGTTATGTTCAAGTTCAGGAGGGGTAGGGGGGAATTGGCTCAAGGGTACTGGTACTTCTTGTAAATTAGTTTCGATGAGATTTTATATAGAATCAAAAATAATGTTGAGGTGATTATTTGGTCCTCTTACACATGTATCTTTCTTCCTTGGGATCTCTAAAGTTGTTGGTAGCATAACAAGTAGTTTTGTGTAAGGACGGGTAATGCGACAAGTTTTGGTGAATTCTTCTCGTGGCACATGAAACCAAGTTTCTATACAAGTTTCAGGATTTATTGTGGCACTTTTGAAATCAAGTTTCGTATCTTCGTAGCTAATCTCATGTTCAATATTGATATGTGGGAAAAGAGTCAGAATAGGGTTTCTTTCAAAGGAATGACCACGATTATGCAGATAGTTTATGTAAGGAATACACTTGGCCCTCCTTCTAGTGCCAATTCTATTGATGGGGCATAATTCACCCTATAACAGTAAGGGGTTCTCTCCGATGCATTGTCCTGATTAGATTATGAACCATTTGGTTTAGGAGAACCATTTGGAATATGGCCTGACTATGTATGAAAATAAATATATTCTACTTCTAATGTATCCTATCCTATCTAAGAGTAAACTGAAGTAACCGAAATGAGATGTAATGGAACTAAACTCTGCCAAAAACCTCACCCAAATAGCTGAAATAAAGGTGCAAAGTTAGAAACACATGGATACATACATATAACAAAAAAAGTCCAAATTATATTACTGCATACATAAGAACTCATGATCTTAGGACTTATAAATATAAGAAATAATAACGATACTGCAAAATTACATTGAATGCATCAAATTAGTCTATAAGCAAACATTGTCTTTACAGTCCATGTGATCAACATACATTACACTTGAAACAATTCACAACAAAAAAACCACACACACAAGTTATTCTCTCTTTTGAAAATTGTTCCTAAGGGTTTCTCAATATTCATTAACTAAGTATATGTCATTGAATTAGTTCTTGAGTTTATACAGTGCTTAAGAGCCCCTTCAAATTGGGTATCTTATTTTATTTATCCTTTTTTTTCTAACTGTTGTGTGACTCTTTGTATTCCCCTAAAGAAACTATTACAAAACTATTCATACCCCCTCTTTCCGATGACATATGTATAAAGAAAAGATGAAATTGGGAGTAGTTCATAAAAAAAAGTAGGGTACATGTAATAACAATTGTGAATTTTCTATTTTGTGCTTTTACAGATTCTTGTCTCAGAGGCATGCCACCTATATTTCTAGCTGATCATGCAAAGATACAAGCCTATGGTATGCAATATCTTCTATGGAAGTTGTGTGGATCTCCATGTTGTCATCGAGGGTCTACATATCTTTTGATAATGTAGCCATGAATGCTTGAACCATAGCATGGAATTTTGTCGGTTGAATAAGGTGATGTTATATTAGGTCTTTCATTACTGTGGTGACTGCCTCTGTGACTCCTCCTTTACAACTTGTGTTTCCCTGTACCTTGTCAACCAGTTCTTCCATTATAAGGTTCTTCCCACACTCCTCAAGTTGTGGAAGTCAACATAACTTGAGTAATTCTTGTGCCACTTTATGTATGCACAAACATATTTCCATTGAGATGGTAGTTTATTTGTCTTCCTTTTGTGCTATTTTCTGGTAGTGGTCTAGTGCATAAGTGTCGGTCTTCATTTCCATGGATGAGGGACGATAGAGCTCAACTGGTGCATTTGATTGTTTTGCGATCCATGTACCAATATTATTCATACCTTCCTAGATGATTTTGAACTATGTGGTCTTGGTTTGCAATGTGCTATGTTGGTCTACAATGATAGAAACTAAGTCCTGGAACATGTGTAGGTGAGCATACATTTTGATTAAGGCCTCTTGAAGCTCAGTTCTGATATTCTCCATGTGCTAGTTTTGAAGCTCTAAAGGCTACCTACATCCACCTTTACCTATTGTATCTTTTCCTCAATATCTCTAATCCTTTCTTCTTTCTCTAGATTTTACTGGCATAGATTTTGGACGTTATCTTCTATGGAAATCCAAAAAGCAGATCCAATTGAGGCTATGAATACTGAATCGTTTCTAACATGTTCTGTCACAGGGATTTGTGTAATTATTGAGATTTGGTTCCCTCTTGTTACTGATAATTTCTCCTCTCCCGATGATTTATCATATACAAACTTCTTCAGGTTGGGTACCTCATTTGGCCTAAATGGAGTAGAGAGTCCCAAACTTAGTTTGTTGAATTATCTATGTATGCTAACACTGAATGTTGATATCTTATGGATATAAATGTAATATCCCTCGGCTGAACCCAATTTTAAATGTAATGTAAGTATACTTAAGCTGGTGAGTTTTTTTGACATCATTTTGTAATGCACCTTTCATGGCATAGTGCGCACATGCACTGCGTAGTAAAATCATGTAGTGTACACATTCCCGGATACCATGCCCAATAACTAAAGTGCACACAGTATGGAGGTCAATGAGCCTTGTGTATATGATATGTGTTATAGGCTGGTGAGCCAGCTATTATAAGCTGGGATACTTATGTTTTGGAATTAGGCCAAAGCACCTAGATGTTAAAGACTAGTGCGCCTATTTTGTACATGTCTCATGATTAATATAAAATACATTGTTGTGCACAGAATGACCATGATAAAATAGATGGGGGACTGAACTCCACCAGTTAGGGAAAGGGCTAAGCTAGAGAGCTTAAGACAAAAAAAAAGGAATATTATATTAATATTTATTTAAAACATAAAGTATGGATAATTATTTTATCCTAAGTTCTAAAATTGGGGACAAGTGGATCAAAGTAGCTTCTAACATGAAAAGTGTCATGTTGGGGACATGCATACATATTTTGGGGACTAATTTCAGTTATACACTTTTTTCACCATCATCCTAACAATTATTCTTACCATCATCCTAATGATCATTCTTATGATCATCTCTTGCATGATTTCTTCCATCATCAATCATCCAGTCAATGATTCCATGACCATTTCATACATGCATTCTGTTATCCTTGAGACATCCATTTCACTGTATCTGAGCCTGTTTCCATAACCATTCAGGTTGGTGTACTTGGTTAGCTTGGGAGTAGAATTAAAGAAGCGGGTTGTCAGGCCGATGGGAAATTGAAGATGTGGGTTGTCAGGCCTGTGAGAAATTCTTTGAGCAAGAGAATTGTTGGGAATTGATTTCTTGAAGGAGCTAACTTGTAGATATAGTGCTCTGAGACTTCCTTTCTAGCCTGTTGCTGAAGCCTTGGAAGGGAAGTGGGGTAGCCGAAATACTGTTGAGCAGAGAAGAGGCACACTTCCTTGGGTGGGACAGGCATGTGGGGAATGAGAGGTTGTAGGCTGTTAGTTGAGTGAGCACATGAGACATAGTCTTTCCTATTGTCTATGAGCCTTTATCCTGGTTAGGAACCCATTTACCTGGGTGGAGTTCAGTCCCAGCTCAGGGGTGACTCACTGTTGAGAGTGATGAACAGTGTAGTCTAAGGCTGGGAGGTTCGTGGATGGTCTGCATGCAGTTGGTGATAATATTTCCAAGATAAGTACCAATCATATGATAAATTTACATGTTTCATTGTTATTTACATGCGTTTACAATTTATCATATGTGTGATTATAACTGTCTGTATGTTTATGGGTATTTCCATGTATATGCTGCATGCCTGTGTTCACCGTTATTTCAATATGAAATCGTATATTTACAGAGTGTAATTGTTTGTTTACGTTTATATGTAAAGATTTCGCAAGAGTGTTGTATGTATATGTTATAATTGCATGCAGTTTGAAGAGAAAACTTATGTGGCATAGCTCAGTTGAATACTGGGTATGTTACAATATGTTCCACAGTGAGAGAACGAAAAATGTTCCCTCGTGTAGCTTGGCCCTTTAAAGGATGTGAATGTTAAAAAGACATTTTCAGAGCTAAGTAAAATGTCTGATGAGTGGCATGTCCTGGCCATGGGTGGTTGGGGACGTTACAGTATGGTATCAGAGCTTTAGTTCCAACACTGAGCCTGGATGGGCCGGAAAGGTTCATTTGAAGTGAATATTCACAGAAGGTTAATTTCAAGGTGACCAAATTTCAAGTCACAGAGCGTCCATGGTAAATTTTGGCACTGTGCGGAAGAATATTGTGTGTGGATGCATGTGTTGAATTTAGCATTTCATGGTGAGAACACACATAGTAATGTGCATGTGGGGTGCACAAGTATTGCAAAATACAAAGGAGTTTGGTTGGTGCGTGCATAGTATGAGTATAAGTTGTCTCGCGATAGTGTATTGAATGGTGCGTGCAGATTATTGTGTGCGGTGTGGCATATTGGACTTTGGAATGGTGCAATGCATAAGGTGAAATGCATGTGGAATATCAATGCGTGATACCAAAACTGTGCGCAGTGGATATCGACGCTCAACGCAAAAGTAGTGCGCGCAAGTTATTGGCGCGATAGAGAAGAAATGCATAGTGGATATAGGTGCACAGAAGAACGATTTACCTTGTGATGTTGTTATGAACGATAAATATGGGTGTACAGGTTGAATTTTAGTGCGCGCGAAGTCGTTTGGAAGGCGATGAGTCTAAGTTTAATTTGCATAATATTAGCGGAAAAAGAAACACACAACCGCATCAGAGCATTGTTTAAAAGGAATTCAGAGATGGTTTGAGAAGAAATACATATAGTCTAAATTGCTAAGCTGAGAGAATCTTAGAAATTAATTCTGAGTTTTATATTCCTCTGATTTAGACAGATGGAAGTGAAATATAAGCTTACAAGAAAAGCATACTATGAAAGAAAACAAGACTCATAACACCACCAGTTAGAATCTTGTAATAAACAACCCAAAATCCACTTCTGTATTTATATAATCGTATTAATCACAAAATTACAAAAAGGGGATGATAACAGTTATCCTATTGTAAAGGGACCATTCAAGAACAAACATATCATCTCTAGGCCCCTTATCTCTGCTACCATCTAACCAAAAATTTGCTGAAATGTACTTTTATTTGAGGATTCATTTCAGCTTAGCGATCTCCTCCTTTAAAGAATCTAACCAGACTAATTGATTCTCTCCAAAACTTTTGATCGTTTCAGCTGTGGTTTCCTTCTTCTGCCGCTTGCTCCTTTTCTTCTTAGCAGTTGGCCTGTTGATGATTACATCCTTCATAGTGGGGTTCAACCTGACTTCCAACTACGAGTCTATAGTCGGCTCGGTGTGGAATTTAGTCGCTAGAATGTGAGCAAGTACTGTTTCCTCCTTATTCGCAGAAAAGTCTAGCATGTTGCCCGAATAACCAATCTCATTGGATTTAGCCTTGTTCATGTATATCAATTTGTGGATGTCGAAATGATTTTTCAGAGAATAGAAAAGTCAACAATTTGGATATTACCCTGTTTATGGATAAGTTGATGCCTCCATACTTTAGAATTGGTATTTATAGAATCCCAATTATAAATCACATACAGACTACGCATAAGTGTGTTGGGTTGCCATGCTCGGCTAATCCGTTTCAAATGATTAGCTTTTGATTTCATTATATGGCGGCGTTCATCTAGAATCATACAATTGTGAAGTATCGAACGAGTGAATGGGGTGATCTGACTAGCCATCGCTCATTCCACGAGTGGGGATTTTGACATATTGAAACACGTGATACCGCCTCTTGGTGAAAGCGGTTTTAGCAAGATGCCTTTTACCCAGACGTATCTCTGAAGGTGTCGCGCAACTATGTTCTCAATACTTGGGTCTTATCTAGAATTGTCATGGTGATAACATCAAGAAATCAAAAGAGATAATTCTGATGTATATATTGAACCAAGATAGTTCATATTTTTTTATGAATTGTTGAATTGTTAGCCTGATAAGTTTCGATGGATGGATGTTTTGCAGAATTAACAACAACTAGATCAGATCAGATCAGTGCAGAGTCCATAGGAATGGAAGAGGCATAGGGGGATTATATTCAACAAGATGAGAGCAGAGGGATAGATTTCCGTTTGAGCATTGAAGGAACAAACTCCAATGGACATGGAAAAGAAAGAAATGAAAACATGAATATGGAAGAGACCATTAAAAATTTGTATAAGGATGTCCAAATCCATAAAGATAAGAATGAAAGGCTTATGAGAGCCAAGGAGCAGCAAGATGACTTCAACGTGATGTTATTGGAGGGCTTGAACATAATAGAAAAGGAATTGGTTAAGGAGAGTGGCTTAATCAAATCTGGAAGTCACAAGCCTTCGCATGAGAAAAGAAAAGAAAAAAGTGTTAGTAGACACCACCATCACTCCCCAAGGCATTCCAATAAGAGAACAGGAGACAAATCAAGTCCATCCCTATAAAAAGGCATAAGAGGTCTAGGGTGGATGAGCTACAAGGAGAAATGAACAAAATCAAACCTCCTACATTTGATGGTGAGCACAAGAAGGATGAAGATGCAGAAACATGGTTGTTGTGCATGAGAAATTATTTTCAATTTCATAATTATTCTTCTCATGCAGAAGGTAGAATTTCTATCTATCAACTCAAGGGAAAGGCCTCCATGTGGTGGGATCAACTTGTGCAGGTGCAACACATTAAAGAGAAAAGTTTTACTTGGAGGGAATTCAAGAAGTATTTTGAGAAGAAATACTTGACTAAGAGATACTATGACAGGAAAATGAAAGAGTTCTTTGAACTCAAGCTTGGAAGTATGACCATAGATGAATATGAGAGAAGGTTTCTAGAACTACTGAAGTATGTCTTTTCCATCAAGGATGAGACAATCAAAATTCAAAGGTATTTGAGTGGATTACCATCGTTCATCAGTGACAAAATATAGTATGATGATCCCAAGACATTAGAAGAGACCATAAGGTGAGATAAATGCATATATGATCAACAGAAAGCAAGGCCAACTTTCCAAAAGGCTTGGGAAGACAAAAATAAATTCAATATGGATCAGAGAAAGAAGGGAGCTAAGCCACCATTCTTCAGAAATAATCCACAGGGACAAAAAATTCCTAAAGAACCCAGAATAATTGACACAGGGAGTCAAAGGCCAAGGCAACCACATATGAAATGTTGGGGTTGTAAAGGAGATCAACGATTAAGAGATTGTCCTCACAAAGGTGAAAAAGGTAGGGATGTTCACAATGTACAACAAGATGAAACAGTGGAGGACATGGACAGATATGTGCCAAGGATTTATGTAGCCCTGGACAACAAGCAAGCAGAGTATCAGTCCCACATGATTGAAGTGGAAGGTATGATAAACAACCAACCCATTGCTATTTTAATTGATTCAGGAGATATTCATATTTATATACCCTAAGATGGTGGAAAGTTTGCAATTGCCAAGAAGAAAGCATGGGAAATTCTGGTTGGTGCAGCTGGCTACAGGAGCCAGAAGAAAAGTTAATGATATGGTTAATTCATGCCTCATGGACATGAATGGAATGAACACCGAGGCAGATTTGAACATCTTGCCTTTAGGTTCCTATGAATGTCTAATTGGGATGGATTGGTTGGAACAAAATCATACTCTCTTAGACTATCACAACAAAGCATTTAATTTATTGGATGAGGAAGGGAAGCTAAGGAAAGTGTAGGGAATTCCTAGAGTAGTAACCATTAGACAAATTTCAGCATTGCAGTTGAAGAAATGTTACAGAAAAGGGTGTCAAATATTTGCAACTCATATAGAAGATACACCTAAAGATAAGGTGCCAAATTTGGAAGATTATGAAGTCCTGGAAGAATTTGAATATGTGTTCAAGGAAGTACCAGGACTACCCCCAAAAAGAGACATTGATTTCTCTATAAATCTAATTCCTGGAGCAATGCCAATGTCAAAGACTCCTTACAGAATGAGTACACTAGAATTGAAGGAGTTACAAATGCAGCTTGAAGAACTTCTGAAGAAGAGGTATATACGCCCAAGTGTGTCACCTTGGGGTGCCCCAATCTTGTTTGTGAAAAATAAATATGGAACACTAATATTGTGCATTGACTTCAGACAGTTGAATAAAGTGATTGTTAAGAACATGTATCCTCTACCAAGGATTGATGATCTCTTTGATCAATTGAAGGATGCAAAGATATTTTCAAAGATAGATCTCAAATCAGGATACCATCAGGTAAGGATTAAAGAAGAAGATATCAGCAAGACCACCTTCAGGACAAGGTATGGTCATTATGAGTTCACAGTGGTGCCATTTGGTTTGCCAAATGCACTAGTTGTTTTTATGTGCTTAATGAATGCTGTTTTTTGAGAATATATGGACAAGTTTGTCATTGTCTTTTTGGATTACATTCTTATATATTCTAAGTTAGAGGAAGAGCATGAAAATCATTTGAGGATGGTGTTGCAAGTATTAAGGGAGCATCAATTGTATGCCAAATTGAGCAAGTGCTCATTTTATTAGAAACAAATTCATTATTTGGGACATATCATTTCAAAGGATGGGATAGCAGTGGATCCTGAGAATATAGAAGCCATTAGAGAATGGTCAATGCCGAATAATATCACAGAGGTGAGATCATTCATGGGTCTTGTAGGCTACTATAGAAGATTTATTGAAGGATTCTCAAAGATTCACACCCAATCACTTCCTTGCAAAGAAACGGGGTGAAGTTTCAGTGGACAATGGATTGCGAAAAGAGCTTCTAACACTTGAAACAATTATTGACAAGTGCTCCACATTAAGGATTGCAAACCCAAATGAAGACTTCATTGTATGCATAGATGCATGTAATGAAGGAATTGGTGGATTCCTCAATCAAAATAGGTTTGTTATATGTTATGAATCAAGGAAGTTGAAGGAGCATGAAAGAAATTATGCCACTCATGATTTGGAGTTGGAAGCCATAGTGCATGCCTTGAGGAAATGGAGACACTACCTCATGGGGAAGAGATTTGAGCTAAGAACAGAACATAATGGTCTGAAATATTTATTTGATAAGCCAAATCTAAATGCTAGGCAAAGCAAATGGTTAGAATTTCTAAGCGAATATGACTTTGATATAAAGAATATCAAGGGGAAAGAGAATAAAGTGGTTGATGCACTCAGTAGGAGGGTGCATGAACTACATGATACAACCATTAGCACGTATCATACTGATATTAAAATAAAAATTCTGGAGGCTACAAATGCAAATCTGCAATATAGAGAATTGGTAGCAAAGCTACATCAGGGTAAGACACCACAAAAGGTGGATAATTATAATTTGGGAATAGATGGAATACTGCTGCAAAAGAACATAATTTTTGTTCCAAATGTCTAGGACTTGAAACGTATGATTTTTCATGAAATGCATAATGTCCCTTATGCAGGGCACCCTGGATATCAGAAAACCATGGAAATGATCAAGATCCATTACTTTTGGCTAGGTATGAAGAGAGAGATCGTTGAATACATCGCTAGATGTATGGAATGCCAGAAAGTTAAAGTGGAACATAGGCATCCAACAGGGTTGATGCAACATTTTCCCATTGCTGAATGGAAGTGGGAAGTGGTGACAATGGATTTTATTATGGGATTGCCTAGAACATGGAAGTTTCATGATTCGATCATGGTAGTGGTGGAAAAGATTAAAAAAGCTACCCATTTTATTCCACTAAAAAATACTCACAAAGCAACAGATGTGGCTGATATTTTCATAAAGGAAGTGGCACGATTGCATGGAATTCCTAAATCAATTGTGTCCGACAGAGACACGAAATTCACCTTGAATTTCTGGAAAGGATTGTTCAAAGGATTCAGAACGAATCTGAACTTTAGTATAGATTATCATCCTGAGTCTGATGGAAAGACAGAGAGGGTGAACAGAGTGATAGAATACATACTGAGGATGTATGTGATGGACAAACCATCGAAATGGGAAGACTACCTGCACTTGGTAGAATTCACTTACAACAATGGGTATCAGGCATCGTTGAAGATGAGCCCATTTGAAGCACTTTACAGAAGAAAGTGCAACACTCCAATGAGCTGGGATAATCCAACTGATAGGAAAGTAGTTGGGATAGAGTTGCTCAAGGATATGGAGGACCAAATGATAAAAATTAAGAAGAATTTAAAAGCTGCCCAAGACAGGTAGAAAAATTATGTCGATAATAACATAATCCACAGGGAGTTCAAAGTGGGTGATCATGTTTTCCTGAAGGTGAAGGCTAAAAGGAGTTCCCTGAAGATGGGAAGTTGCGCCAAGTTGGAAGCCAGATTTTGTGGGCCATTTGAAATCCTAGAGAGGATTGGTCTAGTTTCTTATATGATTGCATTTCCTGCATCTATGTTTGTTCATAATATATTCCATGTATCATTTCTAAAGAAATATATACCTGATGCTAATCATGTTATTGATTGGAATGTGATTCAGGTGGAGCAAGAAGGCGCTTTTCAAGTGCATCCAGTGTGCATTTTTGGACCAAAAAATCAAGCAACTTCTGAACCAAGCCATAGGGATTATAAAAGTCCAATGGACTTGGTACGGTCCTAGGGATGCTACTTGGGAGCATGAGGATGGAATGCGGACATAATACCCACATCTTTTTGAGGATTTTTGAAAATTTTGTTGTATATGGGTATATGATGCACTAAGGGTAATGCATAAATAAGGGGAGTAGATTGTAATATCCCTCAGTCGAACCCAATTGTAAATGTAATGTAAGTATACTTAAGCTGGTGAGTTGTTTTGACATCATTTTGTGATTCACCTTTCATGGCATAGTGCGCGCATGCACTGCATAGTAAAATGATACCGTGCGTAGTAACTAAAGTGCACACAATATGGAGGTCAGCGAGCCTTATGTATATGATATGTGTCATAGGCTGGTGATCCAGTTATTATAAGTTGGGATACTTATGTTTTGTAATTAGGCCAGAGAGCC
Source organism: Picea engelmannii (assembly GCA_009831015.1). NCBI lineage: Eukaryota > Viridiplantae > Streptophyta > Pinopsida > Pinales > Pinaceae > Picea > Picea engelmannii. The sequence continues at coordinate 384,257 of ML776942.1, forward strand.
TAGATGTTAAAGACCAGTGCGCCTATTTTGTACATGTCTCATGATTAATATAAAATACATCACTGCACGCAGACTGACCATGATAAAAGAGATGGGGGACTGAAATCCACCAGTTAGGGAAAGGGAGGGCCAAAATTTAAGGGAAAGGGCTAAGCTAGAGAGCTTAAGCCAAAAAAAAAAAGGAATATTATATTAATATTTCTTTAAAACATAAAGTATGGATAATTATTTTATCCTAAGTTCTAAATTTGGGGACAAGTGGATCAAAGTAGCTTCCAACATGACAAGTGTCAAGTTGGGGACATGGATACATATCGTGGGGACTTATTTCAGTTATACACTTTTTTCACCATCATCCTCACGATTATTCTTACCATCATCCTAAAGATCATTCTTACGATCATCTCTCGCATGATTTCTTCCATCATCAGTCATCCAGTCAATGATTCCATGACCATTTCATTCATGCAGTCCATTATCCTTGAGACATCTGTTTCACTGTATCTGAGCTTATTTCCATAACCATTATGATTGGTGTACCTGGTTAGCTTGGGAGCGGGATTGAAGAAGCGGGTTGTCAGGCCCATGGGAAATTGAAGAGGTGGGTTTTCAGGCCCGTGAGAAATTCTTAGAGTGAGAGAATTGCTAGGAATTGATTTCCTAAAGGTGCTAAACTATAGCTACAGTGCTCTGAGACTTCCTATCCAGCATGTCATTGAAGCCCTGGAAGGGAAGTGGGGCAGCCGAAGCACTGTTGAGTAAAGAAGGGGCACACTTCCTTGGGTGGGAAAGGCATGTGGGGAATGAGAGGTTGTAGGTTGTTAGTTGAGTGAGCATTTGAGATGAAGTCTTTCCTGTTGTCTATGAGCCTATAGCCTGGTTAGGAACCCCTTTGTCCGGGTGGAGTTTAGTCCCATCTTGGGGGTGACTCATTGTTGAGAGTGATGAACAGTGTAGTCTAAGGATGGGAGGCTCGTGGATGGTCTACACATAGTTGGTGGAAATATTTCCAAGATAAGTACCAATCATGTGATAAATTTACATGCTGCATTGTTATTTACGTGCTTATGTTTACAATTTATCATATGTGTGATTATAATTGTATGTATGTTTATGGGTATTTCCATGTATATGTTGCATGTCTGTGTTCACCGTTATTTCAGTATGAAAACGTATATTTACAGAGTGAAATTGTTTGTTTACGTTTATATGCAAAGCTTTCGCAAGAGTGTTGTATGTATATGTTATAATTGCATGCAGTTTGAAGAGAAAACTTATGTGGCATAGCTCAGTTGAATACTAGGTATGTTACAGTATGTTCCACAATGAGAGAATGAAAATGTTCCCTAGTGTAGCCTAGCCCTTTGAAGGCTGGGAATGTTACAAAGATGTTTTCAGAGCTAAGTAAAATTTCTGACGAGTGGCATGGCCCGACCATGGGTGGCCAAGGACGTTACAATAAATGTCCATTGGGATTGTCTCACTATTTCTGGATTCCTCGTCTTTCTTCCTCTATTTCTTTGTTCATCTCTTCCTTCATTGCTCTATTTGATTCTTCTGTTGTTGTTGCATATACTGCTTCTTTTTACTTAGCTTCCTTCTAGGAAGATTCCTTTGTTGTGTCTTCTTCTTTAGGTTTGGCTTTGGCTTCTTCAAAATTTTTCCTCTTTTCTTAGTGGAATCATTTTCTTTCTTCCTCCTCTTTTTATCCGCTAATGTCTCTTCTTCCTCTAATGATCTTGTTTGTGCAAAAATGAAAGTGGGAGACGACTTTTCTATTGCCTCTTCCTCTTCTTTCTTTTTGGCTTCTTATCACACTTTATTCTCATCCACAATACTCCCTTAGGGTTTGCCCCATGTCTTGAAGGTGACCTCATCATACCTTATTTTAATGCGATGTACTTCCTCCTCCTCCCTGACTTCTGTTGTGTATTCCCAAGGCAAGCCAACCTTATTGAAATCTTATTTTATGTCCCACTTTAGGTCATATCTCCTAAACCCCTCCTCTCCAAAATGGTATGAGAGAAGGTGTTTAATTATTCGTGTGCTTTCTTGGTGTTCGAAAATGAGTAGAGACCAATGTACAATGGGAGCAGTGGCCATATTTCCTTCTTGCCTCTATATAACATTCCTTCTACTCCATGGATCATTGTTTGATAGGGCACTTCCTGGAGTACTAACTTGTCTAGTACAAACTGAGGGAGGATATGGGGGGATTTTTTGGTGCCATACACACTACTATAACTATCCTGCTCCATAAGGTACCAATCCTCGATCCTTTTTATGATAGCTATCACTTTGTTAGTTTTACATGGGGCAGGCATGCAAAATATGAACTCATACAGAAGAGCCCAAAAGTGCTTGCAAATATTCTGGTATTCTGTCTTGTACTTATTCTTCTAGATCACTTTGTAGTATATATGAATGGCTTCGTCTGATGATTTCCATTTCCAACCCATATTTAGGTATTGATGGGCCACACACATGACATCCACAAGCTATGAAGACATGTGGAAACTTAGGAAAGTTCTCGAGTGAGCTTCTACAACTGCAGTGATGGATTTTGTCAGGTTGGATGATAAGATGTCATCCCAGTTAAACAATAATACTTCGTCTGCACAATAATAAATCAGAGGCATGTATGACATGGAGAACTAGGAGGCATATTTATACCCATATATCCTGAATAGAATGGATACCATGTATTGATAAGGCCTCCTTAGTGTCGCCATGGGGTACCCTCCCCTGGGTATAAGTTTGAATTGCTTGTCTAGATTGTACCACCTAGGGCATAGCTCTTTGGCTATGTGTTTGAATTTAGCGAGAAGTTTGGTGTCCAAATTCTTAGTCCCCTTCTAGAGATGATATCATTTTTCTAAGTATTTGGGTTGAAACGATGCTATGAGCTCCCTTCTATGGTTACAAACATATATGTTCCCTAAATCTATGTGCTTCAATATCCAAGTGATAGTGTAACAACCCTAGTTGAATATATGCTTAGGGATTATTAAGCAAAATTACTTAGGTAATTAATTGTCCTAACATGGTTTTAATTAAACAAGGATTGGCATAACAATATTAATTAAATATTTATTAATTAATTAATTGTTATAATTTTGATTAATTAATTAATTACCTATCACATTCAATGACATGGGTGATAAATTTAAGAGGGTTAATAAATTTAATTGTTTAATTAAATGATTTATGTATATGAAGGGGATAAGAAATTAAATATAAGGATAAGATATTAATAAGGGGATATGACAGGAGGAGTCCTACAAGGAGGGGGATCATTATTTGGGGGAAGGAAGCATTTTGGAGGGGGAGAGAGTTCTGGTTTCGGGGCTTGGATTTTCTGGTTTTGTGTTGGAGTTCTACAGTCTTGGAGGATCATTACGGGGGGCACTGGTTTGCTGGGGGTTTTGGGCATGGGGGCCAAGATAGCCTTACGGTATCCTGGAGCTAGGAAGCTGGACAGGCTACTCCTAGCTAGTAGGGAGGAAACAAGGTTTGGGCAGTGTATCAGGAGTAGCAAAGAAGCAGGCTGGACAACTGGGTCAACGAAGAAATTAGCATCAGGAAGAGGTAAATTTGTATTATTCTATTAAGTAATTCTTATTCTGTTATGAAATTGTTGTTCATTAATCAATTTAACATGCATATATGCTAAATTAAAAGAAATTACTGAGTTTTCTGCGTAGAAATAGAAGTTTACTATTTCAATTTATGGATTTAATAGACTTAAATTAATACGGTTTTTACAGATGGCATCAACTCAAGGGAACACAAAAACACAGGCTGCTACTATGAATATTCCAAACCTTCTAATGTTCTTGAAGATATTCAGTTCATCCTGATCTTCAACATCAGTGGAGAAGTTTTGTTTTTCTTAACATCTAATACACATCGCCCCATTTGAGTGCATCCCCTTCCTTGTCTAGGAGTCCAGAGGTGTCACCATACATGGCCCCAACAATGTTCACTTCATATTCAATTTTCTGGTCACTTCCAGAGGCCTCGGTGGTAGGTGCTTTACTGGTCGTTTTCTTTCTTGGATACATGTCTGAACCTACAAGGTAGATATAAGATTAGTGTAAAGAAAAACATAACGTATGCACAAAACCAATATGTCTAAGTATATGCAAATACTAGAGGATTCACTTGAGTTGATGTTGGGTGGGAGATCATCATTCAATGAAGAAAGTATAATATCAGGCATGGTGAGTACTTAGGTGAGACTTAGAGAAGAAACTGGCTTTTGTTGAGAAAAACACCCTACGGACTAGCAAACTAGGGTAAGACTTGCATGCATATTTGACCGAATAGAAACTACTTTTTTACCTACATCCCAAGATTTAAATCCCTTTTTCTCAGTAAATGCATGGAAAAGGACCACCTACCTTATTACCGGCGTTCGATGTAGATCCTTCATTGCGCTTTGATTACTTTCTTGCGCTGCTCCTTCCACAGATGACTTGCACTCAAGACAAACAACAACTACGCATGCATGCTACTTCTGTACTCAAGGGTTATAAATCAAATGTAAATCAATCAAACTATAGATAATTTATGATTTGGGACGGGAAAATCATTATTTTTATTACTGAAAGTGAATCAACTTACAAAAGTTGAGACCGACCACTGCTCTTTGAACCTGATCCTGGGCTCCTCTTCTTTTGTCCTTCAACTACTTTGTGTTAAATCTCCTTTGGCATGAGGAAAGGATAAAGGGTTGGGATAATGGGTTATGCAAATGGGCAGAGTTTCTTCGCTATATTTTTTCCTCCTTCAAATGGTACCCCTACCCCTTCTTTTATAGGCTAGAAGAAGCTAGGGTTTTGGACGAACCCTCGACCATGCATGGCTGGGAGTTGCAATTAACTGACCCATAGATTTTTGTTTCGTCAACAACTTTCCATTTTCTATGCTTTGTTAGGTACACACGGGCTGTTGTGAGTCATCCAACGTGTACACACGTGCAATAATGGGTTAGGGCGCATGGGCCTTTACACAAGAGGATTTTCAAAGAGTTGTTCAACAGAGTTTTGGCAAAGAAGGGATATTAGTTGGCCTGATGCCAGGTAAGCATCTGTGGTGCAATTTAGGGTTATAACAGAAGCCCCCTAATGTGTGAGGTCAGAAGAGCATTTGATGGCCGAAATACATTACCAATCTTTACTGATGCGTCGAACGATTGAGCCCAAGGATCAGGAGCCAGGAGGTGTTGTCTACAAAATAACAAATGTCTCACCGAGGCAGGCATACTCATGCTCGGGATAAAAAAGAACCATGGCTACCAATCAAATACACTGTAGATCCATGTCAAATAACTATAAAGAGTAGCCACGAATAATACACAGTGGAGCTACATCTCGAAATTAGAAAGATATACATATGAAGTATCCATCTTCCAGAAGTTGATTCGGCCTGACGGCTGAACTTCCGAGCTCGAGCAACAACTTCAAAATCTTTGAAAAATTGGGTAAGAGTGTAATATCTGTGTATGACTGCACTACCCAGAGGTCTTCGACGACTCATCGTTTATGCACTTGATAATCTTGATGATCGGACTGAAGGCTTCAGTGATTTCGAACAAGGACTTGATTGGACGTTCAGGATGGACGGGTATGTGGACAAGAGACATATTGCAGAGGGGATGACTCAGGCTTAGTGACAAACTTCCATTGGAAAATAGCATGACATGTGATAAGACTCAGGCAACATATATGTTAATCATAAGTCTACGAAATAGGAGGCAACGCAAACTCTCCATATGTTTGGAAGAATAACCAAACGGTGGATGACACAACTCTATATAGTGAGAAAAGATTCCTAAGGTCATACTACATCCCATAGTCTGATGATCAAATGAACAGATGTGCTTTATCCAAGGGTGACTCATTATGCTTTCAATAAAGAAAATACTTTTCCCATCCTCTTTTTGGGGTATATTTGATTTTTTTGTTCTTTTCGATAATTTTGGAAAAAGAATAAAGGAATATTACATTACAATGGAGGAACGAGTACTGCAAACATACAAGGTCAAGGCACAAGGACAAGACTGATGTTTTGGTGAAATGATACTTGTGAAAAATCCTCCGGCGGCCAAAGGTGTTAAGACACAGAAGCAAACTATCACAAGGCTGGTGGATAAGGTATGCAAATGCAGTTAATAGAACACACAATGGTAACATCCTTCAATGTAAGTATAACGAGCCCAGAGAAGGTAATCTTGGTGGTTTTTTATATTTAGAGAGTCTGAAAAAGCATAAAAGGAGACTCCGCTGGGGTACCTTTTTCGACAATAGTCTAGTCGGTTCGAAAAAGGGGTAAACTAGCACCGATTACATGTCAATTCAAAACCATTTTAATGAGTGTGACAAGGACAAGATCACTCGGCCATTTTTTCACTTTTAAGGAGTCTAAAAAAATATTAACTATGGACTCCGTCAGGAATATTCTTCTGGACCAATTTAACGAGTGTGAAAGAATAAGGTCACTCGACGATCTTTTCAATTTTAGGGAGTCTGAAAAGAGCTTAACTATGGACTCCATGAGGGTTTCTTTTTCGTAAATTTAGTCCCTGAGGCCCGAAAAAGGAATAAAATTATACCTGAGTGTACTCTTCTAAAGAATGGGAATTCAATAGAGTATACCTTTGTTCGTATAGTTGACCGTCCGGACCGAAAAAGGGGTAAAATACCACTGGACAGATGTGACTTCAAATTTCAGTTTAATGAGCGTGAAAGGCCACAAGATCGCTCGACAATCTTTTCATTTTTAGAGGGTTTGAAAAGGGATTAAAAGGAGAACCATTATTTTTGGGAGTCCTGAGGGTGAGACAAAGAGTGAAAAAGAATCATGCAAATGAGGCTCAAACTCATATTCAGGAAATACTATACGGACTCTCGAGCCTACAATGTTATTAGAAACAGCATGGACACCATAATGCAACCAAGACCTACCTAGGGCATCCATGTTCTGGTAAGATCTACTACCAAGATGTGACACTTCTAAAGAAAATATGATGGTTCCATGTCACAACCTGATGGGATCGATCCTATAGTAGAGGAAAAATACAACGAGGTGAAAAATTCGTGGTGGTAACCTAACTTATATGCTCAAGTTGATTTTTGAAATCTTTTATGGACCGTCAATATTTTCTCAAAACTCAAAAAAAAATGTCCCAATACCTGATGAAATCCCTCCCATATAACTCCTAAATCACTCTAAATGGTTTTTGGTATAAATAAACTGATAAAGGAGGCCAAAAAAGTGACAAAAGAGGCCAAAAAGTCTATAAATAGAAGCTGGCAGCTCATTATCACCATTGTTGATTTGGAAATTGACTCTGGAGCCAAAATACCCCCTTTTCCAAAAACAGTGATTTCGGGAGCTACAGTGGATGAAACGAACTTCTACTTGGACCAGGTAAGTACAAAATCCCTTATCTAGCTACTCAATACTTCAATTTCGTTGTTTAGTTTATTTTTTGGGTGGGCTTCGACCTTAAAATGGTCGACCCTAGGTACACGCGGGCTATCTCGTGACATGCCACATGTACATTCGGGCAGAGTAAAGTTTACCCACGTGTACACGTGACTGTCACCTCTACAGCCCACATGTACCCCCCTTTTGTAATGAAAAAGAAAACTAAAAGCAAGTAATGACCCTCCTTTACCTTGTTGTGTTGGTGGGATGTATGTACAGTGGAGGGAAAGGGAGCATGAGGCAATCAGTGAGTTGGTTGCAGCAGATCCGAATGTCGTGGCCGTGTTAATGCAATGCGGTTTATTAAAATTCTTTCTATGTCCATTTATGCGCGCACAACCAAGGCTACTGAATGCTTTGATTGACTACTGGCACCCAGATGCAAAGGCTTTTATGCTAGAGGGGCAATCACTGGTGCCCACCACCAAGGATAACTACTTTCTAACTGGCCTCTCAAGGAGAGGGGAACCAGTCAACTTCCGGTCGTTTCCTGTGGGACCGAGCAAGATCTCAGAACTAATAATTGAGCACTGTGAGGCTGGGACTGACCGTGTGGGCTCCCACGTACCTATTAGTAAGATTACTAGCTTAGCACTATAGACTATATTGTTATTGATTGGGTGGATTATCGGCTCAGTAGCCTTGCATCAGGCGTCTCACGCATAGATGAACTGTGCCATCCAATGCATGAAAGCACAGATTTTTGATTGGAGTACCGCACTGCTCGAGTGCATGAAGAGGCAATTGACAGATTGCCGACAACGGACACAGAGGAACTTCAGGTTCGAGACCATCTTGTGTTCGTTATTTTTTGAGAGAGTTCTGAGTTTTAGTCCTCGGGTTGTAGTATGAGGACATCAGACCTCATTCCCTGCAGTGTGTAGATGGGCAGTATTACTCTCGCGACAGGGTGGTGGAAGGACCGTTGAGTCCTTAGACGATGATTTCTTCATGTGGATGTCACAACAGATCCTTGTGATTGAGGACTACCCATATGTAGGGATAGACTGTTCTAGAGATCCTGAGATACCCGTGCCTCCTGGTGAGGAGTGAGGGGAGATGGGTAAGTCTCCACCTTTGTAGTTTTTTTTTGTTTGCATATGTAATTTTTATGTCATTTTTGTTATATATATCATTTTTTTTGTATGCTAGAGTATTTGACGGATAAACGTTTGTTGTATGTAGATGTGGGACCCATGCGACCTTCCGATTATGCATGGAACATGCGTCGTCCACGGCCAGAGGTCACGGCTGGGGGAGAAACACTAGCAGGGAACCTCCTAGTCGGAGAGGCCGAGAGAGTCCTTAGACGAGTTGAGCGGAACTTCACTGCGCTCACTCGCATAGTCCCGATGGTAGAGATAGAGGACCTGCCACCATCCATGCAGCCTCATGTAGTGGGGGCACCTCGGACATGGGTCCAATTGTTTAGGCGTTTAGCCCGTGCTGTGGATGATTATAACAGGGCCCATAGGCCCTGAACCTACTTAGACTTTTTATGTGCCACGAGCACCTACTTGTATATATTTTTTGAGGGCATAAGCCCGGTGACTCGTTACTACCCATTTTTGAGGCGCTTGCATCCATCTATGTACTCTGGTTATTTTATGATGTTATATATGGTTTTTATTTTTTGTGTCTTATGGATTCTGTGTGCAAAAATGTATTTACATGTTTATGTCAATGTTCTTTCATATGTGTGCAAGATGCCAATCTAAAATTTGATTAGCTAGAGTATCTGTAATTTGGTTCAATCTCCTAGGAACATGAAAATATGTAATATAATCAAAGTTTCGTTCTAAGAGACGTACCCTAAGGAATCGTCAGTGTAAAGTTTGATCATGAACCCAGTATACTTTGTTTAGCTGCGACACAATTAGTTGAGCGTCGAGATAGACCCAGAGATGAGAGATACCCAATGACAAGGCGTCACAAAGAAACTCAATAACTGCACTATACTCGGCGACATTATTTGTGGTGTCACCTAAGCATATACCTCCGGAAGATAACAACTGGCCCTGAGGTGTAAAGATTACCCAAGCTGCGGAGGCAAGTCTCCGTGTGTGTCAACTAGCACCATCTGCATACCCAACAAACACCTCGGAATCACTTTCCATCTTCCATATTGACGAAGGATAACATCAATGACACATCCATAACACTTTAAAAGAAACTTAAAAAGTAATAGTACAAAGACTATACATATATTACATAAAGTTACCCACAGTGACTTTTCTATGAGTAATACTTCTTGAGGTAGAGACCATTTCTAGGCTTCGCCAAAGCATTCCCTTCAAAATAAAACAAACGATAAGTGCCCTTTTTTAATACCTCTTTTATAATGAAGGGTCCAAACCACATGGGTTTAAACTTTCCTGCCCCCCGGGGGTCCTTGTCTTGGTCATAGACCAAGACAAGGTCGCCATCAGAAAAAATCTGAGGACGAACGAACCTATCATATTGACACTTGACCTTATGTTTGTGAGCCTCGTTGGCCAGGACTACATCGCAACGCTTCTCAAGGTGTACTAACCATTCTTCAAGTGGAGAAGTGTCTGGCAATAATTGTACTGCCAATTTTAGAGATGGGATTTGACATTCGATGGGCAAGACTGCCTCCAGCCTGTAAACGAGTTGAAAAGGTGAGAAACCGATTGCAGTCTTAATAGATGTTCGGTAAGCCCATACTGCCGAGTATAAAAGCAATGCCAATTTGACTTGTTGGAGTTGATATTTCTCTATAGAATAGTCTTGAGAATTTTGTTTACAGCTTCCACCTACCCATTGGCTTGGGGGTAGTAAGGTGATGAATGCTCTTTCTGTAACCCAAGCTTTGATGTTAATTTGGACATCATTTGGTTCTGAAAGTGACTACCATGGTCAGTGACAATCTCTCTCGGGACGCCGAACCTTGCTATGATCTGGTTGAATAAGAAGAGAGTTACAGTCTCTCCATCATCTTTAAATGTTAGCATAGCTTCGACCCACTTAGTGAAGTAGTCAGCAACTATGATGATATATCGGTGCCCCCTTGCTGACCGGGGGTTGCATGTAGTGTAATCAATCCCCCACTTAGTGAAGGGACCAACTGTGATGACAGGAGACATAGGAGCAGGATGTGCCCTCATCTTCCGAGAGAATATTTGGCACAGATGGCACTTCTTGACCGATTCGATACAATCTTTAATAAGTGTCAGCTAGAACTAACCTGCTCGTAAAATATTTTGGGTTGTTTCCAACCCAGATAAATGACTGCACAAGATCTAGTATGGCAATCATTGAGCACGATGATGGCCTCCTCATGAGTGAGACATCGACATAAGATGCAGTCTACACCTCTCCGATACAACGTATCATCGAGTATGAGATAATTTTTAGCCTGATAGCATATCCGCTGACGCTCGTCACGAGAAGAAGAGGTGAGGCATTTCAAAGTCTGGAGATAGATAAGTATATTTTTGTACTAGGGGTCTGTAGATGCAATCAAAAACATATCTCCCCGGATAGGCGATTCCTCAGGCACAACATCACCTGACTCAACCGGAAGTTCTGAAATAAGCTCTGCGAAGACCAATGACTTCTTGGACTTTGCTGAAACGAAGTCTAAGTCAAATTATTGGAGGATGACTATCCATCTACTGATTTTTTCGCCTATAACTCATCGTGTCAACATGTATTGGAATGGATTCACGACAGCAATGACGGTGGTCTTGCAGAACAAAACATAGTGATGGAACCGTTGAATAGCATGAACTGTGGCCAACGCAAGTTTTTCAATATGAGAATAATTGAGTTCTGGTTCTACGAGGCCTCGGCTCAAGTAATAGATCACGTATTCTGAAAATGAATCATCTTCTTGAACTAAAACCATGCCAATGGTTGACTCTGCGACAACCAGATATAATAAGAAATCTTTGTTATAGTTAGGTGGTCGTAGCAGAGGTGCGGTTGTGAGGGCGTGTTTTAATGCATCAAAAGAGTGTTGAATGGCTTCGTCCCAGAAAAAAGGGATGTCTTTCTTTAGTGAACGCATAAAGCCCTTGGTGATTTCGGCATAGTTGGCGATGAAGCATCGTAATAAGTTCACCTTGCCTTGTAGACTCTGAAGTTGTAGGATTGTACATGGGGGGGGAACTGGATTATTGCCTCCACCTTAAGAGGATCGACCATGATCCTTGTTGTTGATATGATGAAACCTAAAAATCTTCCTGATGTTATGCAGAAGCTGCACTTGTTTGGATTCAAGTGAATCCTAAAGTAGAGACAACGTTCGAAGATTAGTCTAAGGTGTGTGGGATGATCCATTCTCTTGCGAGAGCGTGATGCTAAATCATCTAGATAGGCCTCGACTATATGCTTGAGGTCATGAAAAGAAAAAGACATGGCCCGCTGGAATGTGGCTCCAACATTTTTAAGGCCAAAAGGCATCTTACGATATGAGAATGTACCCCATGGACAAATGAATGTCGTTTTATGCTAGTCTTCGGGTTTGATTTGGATTTGATTATATCCCGAAAAACCGTCCATGAAAGGAAAGGCTTCACAACTGGCACATTCATCAATGATCTGGTCAATGAATGGTGTTGGAAAGTTATCTTTGGGACATGCCTTGTTCAAATCACAGAAATCGGTACATACACGAATCGTGCCTTGTTTTTTATTGACCGACATAGGATTGGACACCCATTGAGTCAAATGGATAGGATAAATAAAACCTGCCTTTAGCAATTTCTCAACCTCAATCTTGATGGATGCTGCTTTCTTGGGATTGACTGGACGAAGTTTTTGTCGAATAGGCTTGGCATCAGGATACGTTGTGATTTCATGTTAAACTATTTTCGGATCGATACCTCGCATTTCCTCATAAGACCAGGCAAAAACATCGCGGAATTCTTTGAAAAGATCCATGTAAATTTGAATCTCTTCGGGGGAGAAATCTGTTGTTGGGAAAAACACCCTATGAACTAGCAAGTTAGGGTAAGACATTGCATGCAGATTTGACCGAATAGAAACTACTTTTTACCTACATCCCAAGAATTAAACCCCTCTTTCTTAGTAAATGCATGGAAAATTACCACCTACCTTATCACCGATGTTTGATGTAGATCCTCCATTGTGCTCAATTAGTTGTTTGCGCTACTCCTTCCAAAGATGACATGCACTCAAGACAAACAACAACTATACATGCATGCTACTTCTATACTCAAGGGTTAGAAATCAAACATAAAGCAATCAAACTATAGACAATTCATGATTTGGGATGGGAAAATCATTCTTTTTATTACGTAAAGTGAATCAACTTACAAAAGATGAGACTGGCCACCACTCCTTGAACCTGATCCTGGGCTCCTCTTCTTCTGTCCTTCAACTGATTTTTATTAAATCTCCTTTGGCATGAGGAAAGGCTAAAGGGTTGGGACAATGGATTACGTAAATGGGCATAGTTTCTTCGCTATATTTTTTCCTCCTCCAAATGGTACCCCTACCCCTTCTTTTATAAGCTAGAAGGAGCTAGGGTTTTGGATGAACCCTTGGCCATGCATGGCCGAGAGTTTCAGTTAACTGACCCATAGCCTTTTGTTTCGTCAGTAACTTTCCTTTTTCCGTGCTTTGTTAGGTACACGCAGGTTGTTGTGAGTTAGCTAGCGTGTACACGCGTGCAGTAATGGGTTAGGGCGCGTGAGCCTTGACACAAGAGGATTTTCAAAGAGTTGTTCAACATAGTTTTGGAAAAGAAGGGATATGATTTGGCCTGATGCCAGGTAAGCATGTGTGGTGCAATTTAGGGTTATAATATATTCCCCCTAATGTGTGAGGTTAGAAGAGCATCTGATGGCCGAAATACATTACCAATCTTTACTGATGTGCTGAACGAGTGAGCCCAAGGATCAGGAACCAAGAGGTGTCATCTGCAAAATAACAAATGTCTCACTAAGGCGGGCATACCCATGCTCAGGAAAAAATAGAACCATGGCTACCAATAAAATACACTGTAGATCCATGTCAAATAACTATAAAGAGTAGCTGCGAATAATACACAATAGAGATACATCTTGAAATCAGAAAGATATACATATAGAGTATCCATCTTCCAGAAGCTGATTTGGCCTAATGGTTGGACTTCAGAGCTCGAGAAACAACTTCAAAATATTCCCAAAACTTGGGTAGGAGTGTAATATGAGTGTAAGACTGCACTACCCAGAGGCCTTCGATGGCTCGTCGGTCATGGACTTGATAATCTTGATGATTGGACTGAAGGCTTCAGTGATTTAGAACAAGGACTTGATTGGACATTCAGGATGGCCGGGTATGCGGACAAGAGACATATTGCAGAGGGGCTGACTCAGGCTGAGTGACAAACTTCCCTTAGGAAATAGGATGACAAGTGATGAGACTCATGCAACATATATGTTAATCATAAGTCTACGAAGCAGGAGGCAACACAAACTCTCTATATGTTTGGAAGAATAACCAAACAGTGGAGGACACAACTCTATATAGCGAGAAAAGCTTCCCAAGGTTGTACTACATCCCATAGTCTGATGATCAAACATACATATGTGCTTTATCCAAGGGCGACTCATTATGATGCTAATAAAGAAAATACTTTTCCCATCCTCTTTTTGGGGTATATTTGATTTTTTGTTCTTTTCGATAATTTTGGAAAAATAATAAAGGAATATTACGTTACAATGGACGAACGAGTACTGGAAAAATACAATCTCAAGGCACAAGGACAAGAATGATGTTATGGTGAAATGATACTCGGGAAAAATCCTTCGGCGGCCAAAGGTGTTAAGACGCAAAAGCAAACTATCACAAGGCTAGTGGATAAGGTATGAAAATGTGGTTAATAGAACACACAATGGTAACATCCTTCGATGTAAGTTTAATGAGCCCAGAGAAGGTAATCTCGGTGGTTTTTCATATTTAGAGAGTCTGAAAAAGAATAAAAGGAGACTCTGCTGGGGTACCTTTTTTGAAAATAGTCTAGTCGGTTTGAAAAAGGGGTAAACTAGCACCGATTAGACGTTGATTCAAAACCATTTTAACAAGTGTGACAAGGACAAGATCACTCGGCTAGTTTTTCACTTTTAAGGAGTCTGAAAAAAGATTAACTATGTACTTCGTCAGGAATATTCTTCTGGACCAATTTAACGATTGTGAAAGAATAAGGTCACTCGGTGATCTTTTCAATTTTAGGGAGTCTGAAAAGAGCTTAACTATGGACTCCGTGGGGGTTTCTTTTTTGTAAGTTTAGTCCCTCAGGCCCGAAAAAGGAATAAAATTATACCTGAGAGTACTCTTATAAAGAATGGAAATTCGATAGAGTATACCTTTGTTCGTACAGTTGACCATCCGGACCGAAAAAGGGGTAAAGTATCGCCGGACAGACATGACTTCAAATTTCAGTTTAACGAGTGTGAAAGGCCACAAGATCACTCGGCAATATTTTCATGTTTAAAGGGTCTGAAAAGGGCTTAAAAGAAGACCCGTTTAAGGAACGTTCTTCTGGACCAATTTAACGAGTGTGAAGAAACAAGGTCACTCGATAATCTTTTCATCTTTAAGGAGTCTGAAAAGGGATTAAAGAAGACTCCATAATGGTTACTTTTCTCAGTTAATCTGGACAAGATCGAAAAGAATAAATACAGTCTCGCCGGATGTTTCTTTCGGATCTCAAAGCAAGCTTGAAAAACAACAAAGTTAGATCATGATAGACTCTTTGTGGGTCGATGCCTGACATCTCCTCGGGGGAGCTGTATGCTCCAACGAAAACATTGTCTATGACACCAGGGGTTCTGCAGATATTGATAGGTATCATTTCAACAATGGTTTCCATATTACCCTCAGCATAGATCTTGTGTGTAGCTAAGGGATTAGTATGACAAGACCTATCTCCAGTCATAGTCACGGTGAATTCTCTTGCTTTGATTCGGCTTAACTTTGGGAGGAAATATGATCTGTGATGAAGATCGTCCCAAGGTTTGTCTGGACTAGTCATTTCTTTGATTACTGCTTCATCAGAAGGAAAGACTAAGTCTAACAAATTGACGTTAGCGAGAGAACCCTGAGCCCAAATAGGCTCTAGAAGTGGATCCAACTCTTGTGCAGGAGTCGGATCAGGGTTAGTTGAAGCTTGTTGGACTAAAGAGTACAATACCTCAGCGAAAGACAAGGGCATGGACATGCCTGAGTGCCCTATCTCATCCATCGTGGCTGATGGGGAAGGAAGAATCCAAGGATCCTCGAAGTAAGTCATGCGGAACGATGAAACTTGAAAAATATCAACCTTATGGTGATTAGATATAAATTTGATATCGTCGTGAGGAGGTGGGTAATCGAAGGTACCCATCAAGGATGGGCACAAACCAACTCCTACGTTAACAACACTTGGTTGAGGATTATCAATCATTGGGACTGTGGATGCCCCCAGTGAAGGGTTAGGTCTGGAGAAAGACAATTGATCTATGGTCACTATCCGACCCTCACGTGGAAACAACAAGACCTGGAAAACTGTAGTGACCACAACTTTCATAACATAAGTCCAACTCCATCCTAACAAGAGATTATAGTCGAGGGGAGCATCGAATACCTCTACTTCGACACACATGGTTTTCCCTCCTAACTGCACAGGGAAAGAAGGAATGATGTCATGTGGTCGGAATGAACAACCATCGAAAGTCGTGAGGAGAGTAGGTGATGGAGACAAAACGGGTTGGACGATGGCCTTCTAGCATGCTAACGACATAATGCATGTCGAGGCGCCCTCGTCGACCACCATGCAGAAGATATTCTGAGTAAAAGTTTTCATGGGATGAGCCACTACTATCTGAAATGCTACGTGGTAAGGCAGATGAGGTTTTAAGTCAGTGGTATCTAACATGATGGTGCCCGGATTACAAGTCTCATTAGAGCCCAAAGTGGTTAACAAGGTTTTCCTCTAAGTAGGGAAACTTTGGAGGACCTCCAAATCAAACATCGTGCAAGGGGTTTGTGATAAATCCTCCACCACAGGGTAATTCTGGGCGGCCCTTGCATTTGGGTTGTGAGAATCTTTTTTAAATGCACCCTTTGGAATGCATGTCATTTTTTCTCCCAACGTCTTCTCAATATGTAGAGGAAGATATGGGAGATCAGCTTCTTTACCCTTCTCAGAAGTGCTTGGCTTACTGTAGTCATGCGCTCTAGTCGTTATGAAAGAATCACCCCTAACCATATATACGTTCGCAGATGAGGGATTGTTTGGAGGAGGGAAGGTTTCTTGGCTGCCCCCTTCTGTGCTTGTAGAGGCTTGAGTTAGATTTTGCCCATGTTGAAAGGGATTAGTCAACACTGCTTGTTGTTGCTGTGTGACAAACTTTTGGGCTTCTACAAGTCGAGGACAAATATGGGTTGGGTGGTCTTCCGTGCACAAGTTGCATGGATACCTTGCCTTCCGTTTTCCTGTGTTGTCCCTGCCAGCATTATCAGTGGGTTTTTTATCCCCCTTACCCTTATTTCATTTTTTTTTCTTCCCTTCAGGTTGTTGGGTGACCTTTGGGTTAGTCGGCTGCACGGTGTGTACTTCCAACGTTTGGGTAGGGGGAGCAGCCAAAGCAGTAGTTTGGATAGCCGCTGTGTGTTGTATGGATAACTGTTGCAACTTTTTTGTCAATTTCTCAGTGGGCTTGGTTTGTGCTGAACCAACAATACCATCTGTATGTGGTCCAACTCTCTATCTAGCTTTATCCAGTATCGAACGTGGCGCATCTGGAAATATGGTGTATAATAAACTAGACTGAGAATAGATGATCTCAAACTGTTGATCCCTCATGATGGCATCTTATTCGGAGAAAACTCTAGATGTCGCGACGTCTTTGGATAACTGTGGGACCAAAGACTTAAAGAACTACTCAAGCAGGAATGCTGGTGGGACTGGTACTTTGATTAGACTCTTCCGGCATCTCCACTCTCGGATATGATCAAAGATATGGTCCGCTGTTGTCTATTCGAAATTGGCGAGAAAATCTATGCCAACATCGTATCTCACAGGTAACTGGAAATGGTTAAGGAAGGCCATCGCCAATTCACCAAAAGAAGAGTATCTTGAGCGATCGAGCTCGATGTACCATTTCATGGAACTCCTAATAAGAGTACGCTGAAACAATCACAACTGTACGGAGTCATCTTTCAATGAGTTGGATGAGCACCAAAGATGAAAGGCAATCACATGATTACCTGGATATTCATTAGGCTTGGCCTAGAACTTTGGAATTATCTGAAGGTATCTTCGTCGGCATAGGAGGCCAATGTGAATCGTGACAAATAGGATCATTTAACAACCTTGTCAAATCTGGCAAGTGTAAAGTTGTCGGGAATGGTAGTTTGGGTTGCTGTTGATAACCTGGGAAAAAGGGTCCTGGAGTTTGACTGGCACCAGGTTGCCAGGAAAAGTTTGGCTGCTGGCCCGGATTCTGGTAGAAACCATGGCCCTGACCAACGTAAGGATTTTTCATCTGTGGAGACATCATTGACTGATTTCCCAAAAAGGACATAGAGTGTTGGGCATGCATTGTATTCAGAGGACTTTGGAAAGGATTACCCCATGTCGGTCCTGCGGGGAGAGGCATAGAAGTCTGTCTGGGGTTCCATTGACTGTTGAAAGAATTACCCCAAAACGACATTCCGGAGGAGGGAATAGATCCTTGTCCTGAATTCCAAGGTCCTGCTATGTGTGCCCCCTATGTAGGAATAGTACCTTGCGCAGGTGTAGATTGTCCAAAAATGGGGTTGCCCCCAGACGGGAAAGCGACTGACGAGAAAGTTTTGTTACCAAATGTTCCATTCTAAGAAAACGGTGTTGAACCTACCGACATACTGTGCGAAGGGGGTCCCTGACTCCCTACTCCAAATAAACTAGTGTGTGTAGGTTGCCCGACGGATTGCTGATGCGGACCACCAAGCGAAGGGGATGAAGGAGGGATATGACCTCATGCATAAGGAAAAGCATTAAAAGATACAGGAGTGCCCCCAAGTTGACCTTGCAGAGGAGCACTAGAGCTCCCTGCCCCCGGACCCAAAGTCTGTAAAGTGGAGTAGGTTAGTACAGGACATGTTCCTGAACTACGCATACCGTAAGAAAACGGAGGGCCTGTCGCACTAGGTGTGAAGGGGGTTGTGGTTGCTGCCATAAACGGGTTCAGTCCACTGTGAGACATAGTTGTGGTTGAGACCATGGTGGCTCAGACTGATGATGGTAAGTTAGGGGATGACTCTCCTATGGTGGAAACTGTGATGGGAATTGACGAATTCCTAGAAGGAGTAACAACATTTGTTTCCATTGCTGTGTGAGGCCTTGTCTAGCGTTCGTGAAATTGGATTGGTACAATAAACGGTGCCAAAATATCAGTGGTTGGGGTTTCAACCGAGCCAAGAGAGGCTACTTCAAGGTTCAAAATGGTTGATTCCTCCGGGAGTTATTCAGGCACAAAGGTTTGTAACCCGGTCTCTTCAAAAGACCCTTGTTGGTCTAGCTTCCGCCTCAATGGTGGCGGGGGTGGCTCCAGTGTAACCGACGGTAGGCCAAGAAGCCTTCGTGACCAACAGAGCTTAGGATCCTCCACTATGTGAGAATATCCAAGACACGCTAAGGTATTCTAAACGTTCAAAAGTAACACACACTAAAAAAGAATCCCCTAAGAGATAAGATAAGCAATCACTAAACTATTTGGAAGAACAGTTACAACAACCAACACTAGAGCAACTTACCACTACAAGTGAAACTCGAACACGAAAGCACCCTCTAGGTATACTCTAAAAAGCATGGCCCGATGTCTATCCTAGGTACCACGGTATACCCCCACAGTCACCTGTGTATGTCCCTAGAAATATTGGTAACTAGGTTGCCAGCACGCGAACAGTCACTAGGCGGGTACAGTCGAAAGTCAGGTAGACCACAATGAGCAGGGTATCGAGCCTTAAACATGTCAAGGGTATCGAGAGAAAATGGTCTGGAAGACAACTGAGGACCTCGAATGGATTCAAGACCCACAAAGCCCCATGGCAAATGCAAACGATGGAATCCCAAAAGAATCCCTCTATATGTGTTCTCCACTACGATTGGTCCAACTTTGGAGGGGTTATCTCTGCTACCTTTCCATACGCGACCTCGTGTTTATCCCCTGTGTTTATCCTCATGTTTAAAAATCAAACATAAATCAATCAAACTATAGACAATTCATGATTTGGGACAGGAAAATCATTATTTTTATTACGTAAAGTGAATCAACCTACAAAAGCTAAGACCGACCACCACTCCTTGAACTTGATCCTGGGCTCCTCTTCTTCTGTCCTTCAATTTCTTTGCATTAAATCTCCTTTGGCATGAGGAAAGGCTAAAGGGTTGGGACAATGGATTACGTAAATGGATAGAGTTTCTTTGCTATATTTTTTCCTCCTCCAAATGGTACCCCTACCCCTTCTTTTATAGGCTAGAAGGAGCTAGGGTTTTGGACGAACCCTCGGCCATGCATGGCCGGGAGTTTTAGTTAACTGACCCATAGCTTTTTGTTCCGTCAGAAACTTTCCTTTTTTTGTGCTTTGTTTGGTACACATGGGTTGTTGTGAGTCAGCCAGCATGTACACGCGTGCAGTAATGGGTTAGGGCACGTGGGCCTTGACACAAGAGGATTTTCAAAGAGTTGTTCAGCAGAGTTTTGGCAAAGAAGGGATATGAGTTGGCCTGATGCTAGGTAAGCATGTGTGGTGCAATTTAGGGTTATAACACAATCCGCTCTGATGAAGACATTCTCCATGATGCTAGGGTTTCGGGAGATGTTGATGGGTATAGTTTCAGCGATAGTCGCCATGTTGCCCTCAACATAAATTTCCTGTGTAGCTAAGAGATTAATAGGACATGGATGATCTCCCGTCATGGTAACGATGAACTCTCTTGCTTCGATTCAGCTTAACTCTGGGAGAAAATATGATCTGTGATGAATATCTTCCTAAGGTTTGTCTGGACTAGTCATTGCTTCGATTACTGCTTTGTCATAAGGCAAGACTAGGTCTAACGAATCGACGTTAGCGAGAGAACCCTGAGCCCAAATAGGCTCTAGAAGTGGATCGAACTCTTGTGCAGGAGTCAGATCAGGGTTAGATGAAGCTTGTTGGACTATAGAGTATGCTACCTCAATGATAGAAAAGGGCATGGACATTCCCGAGTACTCCGTCTCATCCATCGTGGCTGATGGGGAAGGAAGAATCCAAGGATCCTCAAAGTAAGTTGTGCGGAATGACGAAACTTGAAAAATCTCAA
Source organism: Picea engelmannii (assembly GCA_009831015.1). NCBI lineage: Eukaryota > Viridiplantae > Streptophyta > Pinopsida > Pinales > Pinaceae > Picea > Picea engelmannii. The sequence goes on from ML776942.1 coordinate 405,051, forward strand.
CCTTATGGTGATTAGATATAAATTTGATATCGTCGTGAGGAGGTGGGAAATTGAAGGTACCCATAAAGGATGGGCATAGGCCCACTCCTACATTAACGACACCTGGTTAAGGATTATCAATCATCGGGACTGTGGATGCCCCCAAAGTTGGGTCAGGTCTAGAGAAAGACAGTTGATCAATGGTCACTATCCGAACCTCGTGTGGAAACAAAAAGACTTGGAAAAATGTAGAAACCAAGGCTTGCATAGCATAATTCCAACTCTGTCCTAACAAGAGATTATAGTCGAGGGTAGCATCGACTACCTCTACTTCGACACACACGGTTTTCCCTCCTAACTACACAGGGAAAAAAGGAATGATGTCGTGTGGTCGAAATGAATGACCGTCGAAAGCAGTGAGGAGAGTAGGTGATGGAGACAAAACGGGCTGGCTAATGGCCTTCCAACATGCTAATGACATAACGCATGTCGAGGCACCCTCGTCGACCATCGTGCGAAAGATATTCTGAGTAAAAGTTTTCGTGGGATGAGCCACTACTATCTGAAACGCTACATGGTAAGGTAGAAGAGGTTTTAATTTGGTGGTATCTAACATGATGGTGCCCATATTACAAGTCTCAGTAGAGCCCAAAGAGGTTAACAAGTCTTTCCTCTGAGTAGGACAGCTTTGGAGGACTTCCAAAGCAGACATCATGCAAGGGGTTTGTGATAAATTCTCCACCACAAAGTAATTATTGGCGGCCCTTGTGTTTGGGTTGTGAGAAGCTTTTTTAAATGCACCCTTTGGAATGCGTGTGATTATTTCTCCCAATGTCTTCTCAATCTGTAGAGGAAGATCAACTTCTTTACCCTTATCAGAAGCACTTGGCTTACTATAGTCGTGCTCTCTAGTCGTTATGAAAGCATCACCCCTAACCATATATACGTTCGCGGATGAGGGATTGTTTGGAGGAGGGCAGGTTTCTTGGCTTCCCACTTCTGTGCTTGTAGAGGCTTGAGTTAGATTTTGCCCATGTTGAAAGGGATTAGTCAACACTGCTTGTTGTTGTTGTGTGACAAACTTTTGGGCCTCTGCAAGTCGAGGACAAAGATGGGTTGGGTGGTCTTCCGCACACAAGTTGCATGGATACCTCACCTTCTGTTTTTCTGTGTTGTCCCTGCCAGCATTATCAGTGGGTTTTTTTATCCCCCTTACCCTTCTTTCATTGTTTTTTCTTCCCTTTAGGCTGCTGGGTGGCCTTTGGGTTAGTCGATTGCACGGTGTGTACTTCTGACGTTTGGGTAGGGGGAGCAGCCAAAGCAATAGTTTGGTTGGTCGTTGTGTGTTGTATGGATAACTATTGCAACTGTTTTGTTAATTGCTCAGCGGGCTTGGTTTGTGCTGAACCAACAATACCATCAGCATGTGGTCCAGCTCTCTGTCTAGCTTTATCTAGTATCGAACGCGACGCATCTGAAAAGATGGTGTATAATAAACCAGAATGAGAATAAATGAGCTCAAATTGTTGAGCCCTCATGATGGCATCTTCTTTGGAGAAAAATCTGGATGTCACAACGTCTTTGGATAACTATGGGACCAAAGACTTAAGGAACTACTCAAGTAGGAATGTTGGTGGGACTGGTACTTTGATTAGACTCTTCTGGCATCTCGATTCTCAGATATGATCAGAGATATGGTCCACTGTTGTCTATTCGAAATTGGAAAGCAACCCTGTGCCAACATCGTATCTCACAGGTAACTGGAAATGGTTAAGGAAGGCCATCGTCAGTTAGCCAAAAGAAGAGTATCTTGAGCGATCAAGCTCGATGTACCATTTCATGACACTCCCAATAAGAGTACGTTGAAACAATCACAATTGTACAGAGTCATCTTTCAATGATTTATATGAGCACCAAAGATGAAAGGTAGTCACATGATCACCTAGATCTTCATTAGGCTTGGCCTCGAACTTTGGAATGTCCGAAGGCAACTTCATCGGCATAGGAGGCCAACATGGATCGTGACAAATAGGATCATTTAACAACCTTGTTAAATATGGCAAGTGTAAAGTCGCCAGGAATGGTAGTTTGGGTTGTTGTTGATAACCTAGGAAAAAGGGTCCTGGAGTTTGACTGGCACCAGGTTTCCAGAAAAAGTTTGACTGCTGGCTTGGATTCTGGTAGAAACCATGGCCCTAACCAGTGTAAGGATTTTTCATCTATGGAGACATCATCGACTAATTTCCCAAAAAGGACATAGAGTGTTGGGCATGCATTGTATTCATAGGACTTTGGGAAGGATTACCCCATGTCGGTCCTGCAGGGAGAGGCATAAAAGTCTATCCGGGGTTCCATTGACTGTTGAAAGAATTACCCCAAAATGACATTTCAGAGGAGGGAATGGATCCTTATCCTGAATTCCAAGGTCCTGCTATGTGTGCCCCCTGTGCAGGAATAGTACCCTATGCAGGAGTAGATTGTCCAAAAATGGGGTTGCCCCCAGACGGGAAAGCGACTGACAAGAAAGTGTCACTACCAAACGTTTTGTTCTAAGAAAAAGACATTGAACCTACTGACATACTGTGCGAAGGGGGTCCCTGAATCCTTGCTCCAAATAAACTAGTGTGTGTAGGCTGCCCGGCGGACTGCTAATGCGGACCACTAAGCGAAGGGGACGAAGGAGGGATATGACCTCCTGCATAAGGAAAAGCGTTAAAAGGGACAGGAGTGCCCCCAAGTTGACCTTGCAGAGGATCCCTAGAGCTCCCTATCCCTAGACCCAAAGTCTGTAAAGTGGAGTAGGTTAGTACAGGACTTTTTCCCGAACTAGGCATACCGTATGAAAACGGAGGGCCTGTCGCACTAGGTGTGAAGGGGGTTATGGCCGCGGCCATAGATGGGTTCGGTCCACTGTGCGATGTAGTTGCAGCTGAGACCATGGTGGCTCGGACTGACGATGGTAAGTTAGGAGATGACTCTCCTGTGGTGGCAACGATGATGGGAATTGACGAATTCCCAGAAGGGGTAACAACATTTGTTTCCATTGCTATGTGAGGCATTGTTTGGCGTTCGTGAAATTGGATTGTTACAATAAATGTTGCCAAAATATCAGTGGTTGGGGTTTCAACTGAGCCAAGAATGACTGCTTCAAGGTTCAAAATGTTTGATTCCTCAGGGAGTTGTTCGGGCACAAAGGTTTGTAACCTGATCTCTTCAAAAGACCCTTGTTGGTCTAGCTTCCACCTTAATGGTGGCGGGGGTGGCTCCAGTGTAACCGGAAGCAAGCCAAGAAGCCTTCGTGACCAGTGGAGCTCGGGATCCTCCACTGTGTGAGAATATCCAAGACACGCTAAGATATTCTAAACATTCAAAAGTAACACACACTAAAAAATAATCCCCTAAGAGATAAGACAAGCAATCACTAAACTATTTGGAAGAACAATTACAACAACCAACACTAGAGCAACTTACTGGTGCAAGTGCAACTCTAACACGGAAGCACCCTTCGAGTATACTCTGCAAAGAATGGCCCGATGTCTATCCTAGGTACCACAATATAACCCCACAGTCACCTGTGTATGTCCCTAAAAAGATTGGCAACTAGGTTGCCATCACGCGAACAGTCACCAGGCGGGTACAGTCGAAAGTCGAGTAGACCACAATGAGTAGGGTATCGAGCCCGAAACCTATCAAGGGTATCAAGAGAAAATGGTTTGGAATAAAACTGAGGACCTCGAACGGATTCGAGACCCACGAAGCCCCGTGGCAAATGCAAACGACAGAATCCAAAAACAAGCCCTCTATATGTGTTCTCCACTACGATTGGTCCGACTTTGGAGGGGTTATCTCAGCTACCTTTCCGCACGCGACCTCATGTTTATCCCCTGTGTTAGAGGGGGGTCCTGGATAACTTCCATGAAATAGGACTTAGACACTCCCTATCTCAGACTCAAATGTTTGGTTTTGAATGGCCTTGAAAAGTTTCCTCTCCAACCTAATCCAAGGCCCTAATCCTTAACTAGTTTGTGAACCCTACAAACATAAAATTCTGGTAGATTTTAAAATTAGCATTGCTTTTAAGGCTTTATCTTACATCAAGGGGTATGAGGGTGAAACTGATGATGTGTAAAAGACGAAAGCAAAAATGAATGAAAAAGAAGGAAACAAAAAACTTTTACGAAATGAAAAATTTCAACAACTTTTCACAAAAAAGTTTTTTTTAATTTTTTCTAAGATTTTGGACAGCAAACTCACAGCAATTTCCCTCAACTATGAGCTACTTATCATCTAAGTGCACTGCAAAAACTTACGAAATAAAATACTTTTCCCTAGCTAATGATGCAGAAACTCATTCTTTAACCAAAGAAGAAAATGAAAAGAGATTTTTTTTTATTTAAATGCTAATAAAGCAAGAAAGGGAAAATACTGACAAGCAAAAAACCAAGAAAACAATTCTAGCTTAAAGCGCAGATCGCAAAGAATCAGATTGAAGAATCACACAAAATAAATTGAACAAATAATGACTCTCACGCTTGTGTAAAAACCATAAAACAATTTTTATTTTTATTTTTCTGTCAACTATTAACTGAGAAAAAGAAGGCTAAGGGTAAGATGAATCCTTACCTACTGCATGTTCAAACCTCGATTCAAACACCTGAGAGGAATACTTCTTATCAAAGGAGGGGATGACTGCCCCACCCTGAGCAAAAAGTAGTCTGTACAGGCACACGACTGTCACTAAAACAACACGTGTGAAAACGCGTGCTGAACAGAGATAGAAAGCGTGTACACGTGGGCTGACCTTGTATAGGCCGCGTGTATATCTAAATTCTAAGGAAAAATATGAAAACAGGCAGTCCAGACCAGGAAGAGGCCTCTGGTATTGATAACCAGGATCCCTTGAAGGCTTGGATGCTCTTTCTAATAGAAAATACAAATAATGCAAGGAATAATAAAGCGAAAAAAAAATCAATCTGAGATAGGACTGTGAACCAGCAAGACTCAAATAGGATTCCATAAAACCCCTTGAGAATGTGTAATTCTGACAGGGAAGAGGAGGCCTGCCTCTAAGGTTCTCTGAACTCCTACATGCTACTTCTATCTCTACAGCTAGCATTCACACGCGGGTTGTCAGAGGATAGGGCGTAGGTACACGCGTTTAGGCCTTCTGCAGGCCACGTGTACCTTTGTGTGTCCCAAAAAATACAGTAAAGCAAAAGTCAGGGAAAGCTGGTGGAAAACCAAACTCCCTGCTAGATCATACCTTTCAGAAAAATAAAAGATAGGAAAAAAAAAATAGAAAACCTAGTCTCTAAACTACCCAAAAACTCAAATAAATCCAGGAACCCTAAAGAGTATTCTCCCCAGTATGGTCGCCAATTCTATTGTTGGGAAAAACACCCTACGGACTAGCAAACTAGGGTCAGAATTGCATGCAGATTTGACCAAATAGAAACTACTTTTTTACCTACATCCCAAGATTTAAATCCCTTTTTCTCAGTAAATGCATGGAAAAGGACCACCTACCTTATTACCGGCGTTTGATGTAGATCCTCCGTTGCGCTTTGATTACTTGTTTGCGCTGCTCCTTTCACATATGACCTGCACTCAAGACAAACAACAACTACGCATGCATGCTACTTCTGTACTCAAGGGTTAGAAATCAAACGTAAATCAATCAAACTATAGACAATTTATGATTTGGGACGGGAAAAGCATTCTTTTTATTACTGAAAGTGAATCAACTTACAAAAGCTAAGACTAGCCACCGCTCCTTGAACCTGATCCTAGGCTCCTCTTCTTCTGTCCTTCAACTGCTTTGCGTTAAATCTCCTTTGGCATGAGGAAAGGCTAAAGGGTTGGGACAATGGATTACACAAATGGGCAGAGTTTCTTCACTATATTTTTTCCTCCTTCAAATGGTACCCCTACTCCTTCTTTTATAGGCTAGAAGGAGCTAGGGTTTTGGATGAACCCTCGTCCATGCATGGCCAAGAGTTTCAGTTAACTGACCCATAGCTTTTTGTTCCGTCGACAACTTTTCTTTTTCTGTGCTTTGTTAGGTACACGTGGGTTGTTGTGAGTCAGCCAGCGTGTACACGCGTGCAGTAATGGGTTAGGGCGCGTGGGCCTTTACACAAGAGGATTTTCAAAGAGTTGTTCAACAGATTTTTGGCAAAGAAGAGATATGAGTTGGCCTGATGCCAGGTAAGCATGTGTGGTGCAATTTAGGGTTATAACACTGGCTCAAAATATTCTCAAAAGGAAAAAATCATAGCAGTTCTTACGAACTGTTCTAATGACTATTAGAAGGGTTAGTGCTAGATTCTCTGATGAATTGGTATACAAATCAGAGAATTTAGTTACAAGTCCTCTCAAGATCATCGAAAGAGTTAGTGTGAAAGGTTTTGATAGGATTAAGTGTGAAAATATGAGAGATTAATGTCAACTTAGCTGATTATGGACTTAGTGTATCGATGGATTTAGTGATAAGTGTTCCAATGTACGTTTGGTACGTTAATGGAAGGGTTGTCGATGTGCATCTATCAGAAGAGTTGGAGATAAATTTTCTAAAGAGATTTGGTGAGTTAATGCCAAGTTTACCGAAGAAGAAGGGTCATCAACAAAGTTAACTTCAACTCCTCTGAAGTGATCATAGGAGTTAATGTTAAAGGCTCTGAAATATCGGGGGAAGTTAAACTTGAAAACGCCAATTGGTTCGGATTGTTGCGTAAAAATTTCCCGATTCAACGAGTGTTGTAGTAGGGTTTTGAGCAAAGGTTGAGGTTATGAAAGGATTGAGATTTTCTTTCTTTTACGGTGTCCCAAAAGGGTTAAGAGGATTAGGGTTTACAGGTTTCCCCTTAGCTGATATTGTAGCGAATCGATGACTAAGGACTCACATAAGAGAGTGATTTAGAGGCTAGGGGAAATTTTGATAGCCAAGAGGGTCTGTCGATAAATGGATTCATCGATGGGCTAGGTTGTAGATTCATTAAGGTCTGGGAGAATGGATCGGGTTGAGGGAAAAGTGGAGGATTTATATTATGAAGGGTTTGGGCAGTATGATTTGGAATGGATAATAGCAAGTTACAATGCGACAACACAAACCCTAAATATAAGAACATTTTACTTATGCATGGAAAGGATATATTAGGGCTTACCTGGTGATTCAATGACGTGTGGTAGGTTTTGGTTTGTTGGGGGCGAGTAGGATTCATGCTTAACTTTATTTCTCTTGGGGTCTTCTTCCCTTTCCTCAATGATCGATGAAACAATGAGGACCAAGGTTCAAAGGCCTGTTTATACTTTTTGGGTTATTTAATAAATAAATGGAGTGGTTGGAACATGAATCGACAGAGTTGATTGAAAATTATTTGATATGCATCGGAGGAATTTGTGGGAAGTCCTATGATATATATTGAAGAACTTGGCACAAAAGAACTCATAATAATCAAAGGAGAAGGAAGGAACTCCTCTGATACATCAGAGGAGTTAATACAACTCCTTCGATATATCAGAGGAGTTAATACAAACTCATTCGATGTATAGGAGGAGTTATCAACAAATCGTGAGAAAAATAATTCTTTTATGGCTATCGAAAAAGTTGGAGGGAACTCCTTTGATGTACATTGGTGGATTTTGTGTTAACTCCTCTAATGTGCATCAGAGGAGTTTTCATAACTTACTCAAAACCCCAAAATTTATCTTGAAAATTTTCTAAGTGTACTAATTTGAAAGATACAAACTTGGATGAGAAGTGAAGCTTGATGAACATGTTTAGAGAAAGGGGATGAACTGATTAAGAATATACAATTTGAAGAGATTTCAAAGTTGGAAAATGCAAGGGGATAGATTTCTTGGAGGGATTTTTCAAGTAGATTATAAGAAAATGGAGGGTTGTAGTGCCTGGCACAACTGGTGGAGGGAAGATATCAAGGAACCCAACAGTAAATGAATTATAAGTGTGCATGAGGATAAATAATACCTAATTGGGAGGATGACCTCCACAATACTATATCTAAGAAAGAGGGCATATAGGGTGGGAGGTTATCCTCAAAAAATCCCAAAGAGTTCTTGTAAATGAGTGTTCTATGTGGGTGTTGATTCAAGAGAACAAAAACCCTAAAGAGAAAATTCCCTAGGAAGAGATTCATCTAGGGTTTGCACCATAGAAAACCTAGGTGAGAGGGTGTACTGGAAAAAAATCTAGATCTAAGCGAGAGGGTATGTGGGGTGGGAGGGTGGCTTCTAGAAAAAAAAAAGTAGTATATGAATGTTGGGTGGGCACTGAGATAATGAATTAGATTATATTGAGGAAGTAGGTTTGAATTACATGTTATAATATTAAATGATGAATCTCACTATTAGATCTTGTAATAAAAGCCTAAAATTTAGAGAAGAAACTAAACAAAGAAGAGATTAGAATAGATTGATTATCCATTATTAACCAGAAAATAATTGTAACATCCCTAGTTTCAATCCTCGTAAATTATAATGTAATTGTATGAATGTGATTTAGGTTGGTGAGCTAATGTGTTCGGGGTGAAGAGACTGCATTGATTACTATGGGTGAGTGCCACACTATGCATTATGTACATTGAGATAATTAATAAAAATAATAATCCCTGGTTGTGATATGAAAGGGATGATAACGATGACGGGGCTATGATTCCACAATAGAGGGGGCTAAAGGGGGGTCTAAGGGAAAACCCATGTTATTATCTTAAGTTAATCTATCTTTGCATTCTAATTTTCCCCTTGAGTCTATGAGAGTTCAATTATTGAATACATGTAAGAGGGTGGGAGTGAGAAGTCACATCCCTTAGTTATTGGGAGCATGGGGCTGAAGTAAAATCAACATTGGGGAGTCTAAGAGTCAAATTGATTGGTTTTGCTTGGGAAAAAGGGAAATTCGTATGGAAAAAGGAAGACATTTTTTACATGCAGATTTTAAGAAGAAAGAGGGGAGTTGAGTGTTTAAAGAGAAACAACCATGCTATGCTTGATGGTATCCATTATTGGGCCATGTTTATGCTAGAAATATGGCATGTGTGCTTGTAAAAATGGGTTGTGTTCCTGTGGTGTATTTTCCTATTTAGGAAATGGCTATAGAGCCTTGTGACGAATGTTGTGAGAAATCTTGGGGTAGATGAGAGTTCCTGGAATCTTCAGTTGTGATATTCTTGGCCAACCGAGTGCATTGGATCCCTAGGGGGAAAGTAGACAGGCCTGAGGGACCGTGTGTAGTGAAAGGGGATCTCATTCCTTGGGTTTTGGAGGTTGTGGGGAAGAGAGTTGGTGGATTAGAACTGTTGTTGGAGTAGAAAATAGGTTTTACGCTACTAAATGTGGAAAGTGGATAACCAAGAGGGCCAAAAATCCTTGTGGACTCATAGCCTCAACTTGGGGGTGGATTGATTTTGAGAGAAAATGAATAACAAGCCTATGGCTAGGAGGATGTTCTTTGTGCACAACTAATTGCTTACTTTATAAACATATGAGTTTTATGGTATTCTTTATGATGTTAATTCCATTTTGTAAATGGTTTTACATGAATGATGTGTGTTTGATGTTTTTCTTGAACTTTTTCATTCATGTTTTAAAATATGTTTTAAGATGCATGTTAAATTATGGGCCTATTTCCCCTTGGTTATTTCATATGTATGGGGTGTTTTTAATTTCATTTTTAGTAGGAAAGTATGTTACAATAACCTTTTATAGGTTTACAAATGATCCATCCATGTTTATTGATTGATGGTGTCAATCCTTAAACTATGCATGCACACAACTCAAAGGTTAAAATAAATAATAAAGAATGAAAATACATGTAGCTTGAAGAATGAAATATTCAACTATTTAAAAATGTCTACTTAATTCCTTGAGAAATGTTCTTTGGCATGGGGGGGTTTCACCTTCACCAAGGGAACTGTTGAGGGAGAGGTCATCCACAAGTCATATCATCAAAGCACTCAACCACTCAAGCTATCCTATGAAGCTTGCGCTTCCTTTCAACATGGTTTTCTTATACCATAATTTATATGAAATTGGATCTCAAAAAGGGACTTTCAAAATAATTAATCTTTGACTAGAAGGACTCTCCTAGAATTAAACTTCTAATTATTAGAATTTAAGATTCCATTCTACACATGATTATATTTATGAGAATATACACTTATCTAGTTCTCTAATGAAACTCCAGATTGAAGACAATACTCATGAAGGAAACTTTCAATTGAAAAGAAGGTAGAAAAGAAGACTTGGATCATTAAAGAAAGCTTATCAAATTAGAAGAGCATCTACCAATTCTGGAGGTAGCTTTAGTTCAATTAACAAAGTGGAAATGCATACATCTCCACCAAGGCTAAGGAGTCTCATTAGAAATATAGTAAAGTATGTGGTTCCATGGTGACTCCATTAGGGATATGGACATTGGTGGGTAGTGAAGAAACATTTGAGGGATATCATACTTGCACTTGGTGAAAATATTCACACTCCAAAGCTATTAGGCCCTATGACAAAAAAATCAACTTGAATAGTTGGTTCACACTTTAATGAAATGAACTTCATCTCATTATTATCTTGTTATAGTAGATGATTTCCCTTAGTAAGTATGCGAGCATGATTAACGAATCCATCATGAAGGAAGATTATCAGTGTAGTGGGGGAGACTACACTAATAATATAAAAGCATTAATTTAATCATGAATGCAACTAAAAGAAAGAATTCCATCTCCAAGAATTATTAGTGTATTGGGGGACACTACACTGATAATCTCTGAGATGTGGCTCCAGGAATTCCAGCTGCCAAAACAGAGCCTTGCACACTTATATACAAATATACATTCAATTTTCTTCAAAAATTTTAAAAAATTATGGGTAATCCTCTCACATATCCTCTGCATGCTCCCACGTAGCATCTTCGGGACCACATCAAGTCCATTGAACCTTTACCAATCCTATGGATTTGTTTCTGATCACTTTAAATTTCCAATCTAGGATGCACACTGGTTCCACCCAAAAGTCCCCTTCATGCTCCACCTGGATCACAGTCCAATTAATTGTGTGGTTAGGATCATAAACATATTTAATTAATAAAGACACATAAAACACATTATGAATTTGCATGGATGCAGGCAATGCAAGCATGTATTAAACATGGCCTATCTTCTCTAAAACTTAAAACGACCCATAGTATTTCGCTGCCAATTTTGGGCAACTTCTCAATATTAGCAAGCTCATTTTAGCCTTTACTTTTAAAAATACATGCTCACCCACTTTGAATCCCATGTTTTTATTAGTTTTATCTACATAAATTTTTCCTATCTCGTGTAACCTTTAAATTCTACTTGATCTTTACCATCTTCTCTTCCATTTCCTTTAGCAATTATGTCCCAATAATGAGGTTGCAGGGCATGGATGCTATTCATTTACAGATGGATTTTCAGGTTATAATCAGGTACCTATTGCCTAATAAGATCAAGAAAAAACCACATTTATATCATCATTTGGGTCTTTTGAATGTAAAATTGTAATTCCTTTTGGACTGAAGAATGCACATGCAATATTCTACAGAATAGTGGTAAAGACTTTTCATGAATACATATACAAAATAATGGTTGCCTATTTTGATGATTGGACTGTCTACAGCCTCTTAAAAAACCATATACACTAGTTAAGAATTATGCATGAAAGATGTTGTCAAATACATATTTCCTTGAAAACATAGTTACCAACTTAAAGAAGTCTGTGACCTCAAAATGAGAACTCTGGCTCAAAAAACTCATATTTCTGCGTTAAAAACATCAAAATCAATCCTTGAATCAAAAAGTGGTGCTACTAGTAGCACCTTTCTTTGGGGCCAGGGGGCGGGGAGGGGGGGGGTGGTGGTTAAAGTTATCACTTGTTTGAAATCACAAACTTGACTACTTATATGATTACACACAAAACCTTAAAATCGACCCTCAAACCAAAAAGTAATGCTATCGGTAGCACCGATTTTATTTTTGTAGTTAAAAATAAGAGTTAATTGAAATCATACCATTGACAATTGATACAATTGCAAATAAGAAACCTAAAATTGCCTTCTCAATTGAAAAGTGATGATCGCTGATTTTTTTAATTACATTAAAAATTAAATAAATTGAAAAAATCACGTAAACAATTTTTTTTAATGAAAAATAACACCATTTTGTTAAAAAAAAAAATAACACAATTAAAAAAAAAAAAACCTTAAAAAATTATTTTAAAAAACTCAAAAAGCAAAATTAACAAATAAAAAATTATTTAAATTGAACCCAAAAATCAAAGTTAAAAGAAATTAGTTATAATTTTTTAAATCCCTAAAATACTAACCAAAAACCAATATTTTAAAAAATAATAATAATAAAAACAAAATACAAATTTATTTTTTTTAAATAAAAAGAGAGACTATATTACCTTATGCCTTCAAAAAGCAACATTTGTCAAAAGATTACAACCAGAATTTCCACCTGTTCTGCCATAGGTGTGGAAACCAGAACAGGTGGCACTGTGAATAATAATAACCCCTATCTGAGAATTGTAAAAGACCTTCCACCTATTCTGCCATGGAAATGGAAACCATAATAGATGGTCTGTACTAGAGTTTTTTGATAGCAAGAAGCAAAACAACTAAAATCAGAAAATTGACAGTAGGAAATTTAAACATGAGGCAAACTTGGGCATCCATCTTGGTTGACCATGAAGGCATACAGTTGACAACAATTCGAGCAATGTCTCTTTGTGGGATCGCTTGATAGAGAATTAAAAAGGAAATCCATGTGTTTTCTCATGAGGCTCTAGTGATACATTTGTTCGGCGAGGTCCCTCCTCATCTCGAAAATGAGATCTAGGTGTTCCTCCGTGAGCCTGCACACTGTGGGCGAGGCATGGCTATCAAGGAACTACTGCATTGGTACCTTAGGTGTGTTATGTCCTTCTTGTTCATGCCATAATTCACCCCAGTGGATTTCTGGTTCTACCGCATTGGGGTCGGCTAAATGCTTGCAATAATCCAACAATCATGGAGGAATCTCCTCTTCTACTAGACAACCCATTGTGACCAAATCCTCGGTGCCTTCTTGTGTCATCCCATGACCTCCATCTTCCTACGTCATTTGTTCACCACTAGATTCCTGCAAGTGTTGAGGGATCTCCGCCCAATGAGGAGGAATTTCCGCCTCCACTATGCAACCTTCGTAATTGGGCTTTGGGATAGACGACTGAGGTTCTTCCTAGGTTTCCATGTCCTAGTTTTGATTAGAGTAGGGAGAAAGGGAAATGTTTCTTCTTGGAAAGAGATGGAGAGCCATTGGTCCAATGCGGCAGTGCCTACCTACTTGGCTATAGTAGTTTGACCCGCATTTGGGCTTGCCTCTTTCACGGGGCATATCGAAACCAAGCTAGAGGGGAAAAGAGTGCACGATGGAGAAACTGAAGAAGCTCGAGAGAGAAGGAATTAAAAGAGAAGAGGCCTAGGAGAGACAAATCGGGTTAGCCAAGGGAGAACAAGAGACTGAGGGAAGAAGACATAGATAAAACTGTTGTTCTTGAGTTTATACTTAAGGCTCAAAGCATAATGTCAGACATCAAGAAATAAGGAAGGTTTTATTTATTTATTTTTTCTACCTCAGTTTTGTGAGAAAAATTCCTTAAATTTAATTAACAGTATAACAACTTAGAGGTCATCTTTTGTGTCTCAATTAAAATTGAAAGTATTGAATGTAATGAGAGAAAAACATAAAGTTGTTATACAAAGCAAGGCATCAGTTACAGAAGAATCTTACTTTGTTACAAAAGAAGAAAATAGATCATATAACCTTAAATGAAGCATAAAATATAGCTATCTAATTGACTTACAGGTATTGTATTTACTAACAGTAAATACAGAGGAAAAACTATTCGCTATCAGATAACTAAATGAAATGTAATCACAATAGATGTTGTACTAAATTGCGATCAAGCATTCATCAAGGAAATATATAAAAAGATGTTGAAATGTGAAAAGACAGAAGAACACATAAATCAAACTGGACAAAATGTGGAATCTTTGGTCTGTACTTGTATTAATCCTCAATGCAGAGAGTTTTCTCAATTACATATGGCAAAAACCATCCCTTTTTCACTCCTTTGAGTATGTATTTATACAAAATATTCCCAACCCTAGGCAGTTGGAATTCTTGTTATTTATAAAAAGAAACAGTTAAAAAATGAAAAACTTGGAACGCTTTCATTTGTTCTCCTCTGTCTCTTTCTCATGCCAGTGAAGGTATTTTCTTTTCTTACTTTCCATATCGGACATAAATAATTTCTAATAACAAGTTGTATACATATTACCTCATTGATTCTTTGAGGTACTCCAATTTCCTCGCTCAATATATTCGACACACCTGCCTACAAATTGTGCTACTAGTCTGGAGGGTTATGTCATGTCTTTTGCCTAAAAAATATGCAACTTCTTTTCTAATTGTGGCAGTCTGTCTTCCATTCTTTTTTCCTCTGAAGTCATTGATTGTAGCTGCAAATTCGGTTTCAACAACCATCTATATATCTAAGTGATATCAACCTGTTTTAGCTGTGAGATTTCAGCCTGAGTTTCTTTTGAGATTGTTTTGATATCAATTTGATTTTTTGCTACATCAAATTGTCCCAGTAATTTGGAAATATATCCTTTTCTGAAGCCTGAAGACTCTTTATTCAGTGAGTGGAAAGCCTCTTCATAAGCCTCTTTGATTTCCTTATTCATTCTTTTACTTTCAGCTATGTTGGCCTTCCAGGTCTTCAATAGTATGTCACCTCTGACCTAATCTGAAACAAACAACCTGGGCACTATAGAAATTTCTTCTCTAGATGATGACACAACCACCTCTTGAAAAGTGACCCAAGCTGCAATAACCTCTCTTTCTCTGAAACAAATATATCCAATGATTCGTTCACCACCTGAAAATGATTTTGGATAATTTCCACCTTGTTCAAAAGGCTTCGTTGTTCTAACTCCAGCTTCTCACATATCTCCACTGCTTGTTCCTGGAAAAAGGTTATATCTATAACCATGTTCTCAGTGAACTTCACCTTGGCCTGTAATTTATTCACCAATTCACCTTGTTGAACGGCCCGCCCTTTTCTCACCTGTACATTTCTTTGCCTCTCCTCGAGACTGGATTTTAACTGCTGAATTTCTTGTTTATCATTGGCTCTAGCCTGTTCGATACCTTTGTTGACATTGCTTCTGATGATATTTTCTATAGTCCTTATATGATTTTGTAATTGTCTTATCAATAGATTTCTTTGTTTCAATTTCTCTGCTAGATTCTCGACCGACCACTGATTGGCTGTAGCAAAGGCACCTAATCAAGCAGCCATTTCCTTGGCGAGCTCTGAATCCTCCAAGCCCTGTCCATCAAATATCATATTTTTCCTTTTGTTAGCGATATTTCTGGTAAGGGGGGTAAAATGTGAAGGAATGTGTAAAAAACCCACTTGTCCTAAGTTCGGGACGCAAATGGTTCCATGTCTAATTGGAAATCAATTCTGGACGGCAGGATTTCACGTGCCCAGATCAACGGTGGGCATCCGATTCCGGAGCCCCCCCCGCCTTTCTACCTTTAAGCGGAGGGGGGGGGGTTTCGGAATCGGGGGTGCACCTATTCAACGGTCGAGATCAAAGCGCTCGGATCAATGGTGCACGAGGCGATTCTGGACGCCCCCCGCATTTCTACCTTTAAGCCGGGGGGGGGGGGTTCGGAATCCGGGGTGCATATTTCCGACAACTGCGATTGGAAAGCCCAGATCAACGGTGCACAGGCGATCCTGACTCCCACTGCCTTTCTTCGTTTAACCCTATGGGCCCCTTCCTCGTCGTGTTGCCTTTTACGCCATTTCCCTCCTTGCCACCTATTCCCCACCTGGCCATGTGGCAGGGTCCATTCGCTTTAAGCCTCTCCTCTTTCCGTCCGTATGGTCCATCCCGCACCTCAACATCCACTCACCACCTGCCACGTGTCTCGCTCCCTTCCACGTCAACCTCCCACTAAAGTGCACCCATTATATCTCATCTTCTGCCCCCTCCACTTATTTCCTTTCTCCATGTGTCTTCCCCTGTAACCCCTTTCATACCTCATCACATCATGCCTCGCCCTCATAGTTTTGGTGCCACCACTCCCATCATGCACCCTATCCTTTGCGCTGGCCTCCTCACCTATTCATCAGGCCATTCAACTAATCCAGGTGGTAGCGCAAAGGGTCTTCCACATCCCAAAGGTGCTGAGTTGACCGGGCCATCCTCAATCCCAATGAAGCAGTTATTGAGGCAGTTGGTGGTGGTTATACATCGCTTCCACCATAATGGGAAAGTCCGACAATGAATTAAAGGCATGTCGATTTTCCCACAAAACTATCAGGAGTTCGATTGTGTCTGTTGCGGGTGCACGATCATTCAGAGACTGCAGTTGCAGATTGTCAGAAGCCATGCAGACGAAATGTGTTTAATGCAACGTCTTGATTTTGTTGTTGTTTTTGTTTTGAGTATATGTAGGCATTTTCTCCATTTTTGTATGGATCGATGGTTGAACAGAGATCCCGGTTGTAAAATTTTAATGAAGCACTGATACTCTAGTTATGTAAGAACTTTTGAGACTTCTTGTTTTATGAATGCTAGTTTCTTTCACGTCTTTGTTTATACTGCGTTAGAACGGCTCGGAATTGGAGGATCCAGTCGAGTTGTAGTTGTTATAAGATGATGAAGGTTGGATCATTGTAGCATTTACATCGCTTCTAATCAGTTCTTGTGATTTTCCCATTGCTGAGTGACTTGGAATTGGCGGATCCAGTCAAGCCCCCTTTCAGTTTCTTGAGACCCTGAACCAAGAGGATCTTGCATTCAGAGTCTTTCTTCTGCAAACTGCTGTAAGCCTGTTTCCCAAAACCGTTTGTTCACCCTTCTTATCAAATCTTCCACCTATTCACCCTTTAATCAACTCACTGGTTGAAGTTAGATCAAGACCCCCTTTGTTCCCTGCATGCCAGACCCAGTCCCTGAGTTAGAATGACACTTCCTCAATTCTTTACCTCCATTTGATCATTCTTTTAAAACTATCGTGACATAAAAATGATGGGTGTCGGGCTCTGTTCCTGCAAGAAATCCAGGAGTGACTTCCGATGCTAACATTTATGGCGCCGCTGTCGGGGATGAAGTTGAATATTTTCCCCGGGATTGAATGACAATGATTAACTGATACTAAAGGTGCATCGGATATCAAGATTGACAAGATTGCTACTGTGCACCTGGCGACTCCATTGTGACGACTCCGCTGGGGAGACCCTGCTCTATTAATTGTGGCTTTCAGAGGCAAACACACACGGTCTCATCCACAGTTGCCTCTAGCTACACCTGAAACTGACCCAAAGGTGGTTCTCAGAAGAGGAAGGAGCTCTGCAGAAGAAGTTTCCTTCGCCGAAACAGGTAATCCGCCATCTCCTTTTGTGAGAAATCCTTTTTCAACTCCTCAGTTTCTTAATAGACCTCCTTCAGAGGTTTCCCGTTTCCTAAATTTTGGGAGTATTCCTGCTGATTTTTCCTCTCTTGGTCTAGGATTGGAGGGAGAAATCCTTGTCACTCCCCTCTTCGCTGAAGCTGTTCCTTGGCGTAGACCCGGGACTACGGATAACTTCCCCACTCCTACACAAAGAGAAGCACCTGCTAACTTGAGTTCGTTAGCCTTCTCCTTGAATCCTCTCTTGTTTCCCACTCCACTTTGAGACTCATTCCCAGTAGCCCCTTCGCGAACTCCTTCTCCTCCAAGTTCTCCTCCACCTAATATTCCTATGGCTGGTGCTAATCCCCCTTTGAATAGAATGGATGCCATAGTCGCTGCTAGGTATGCTCCCTTAATCCTACCCCATCCTATGAATCCTCTCCTTGTTGGAGACTACTTGAAGTATATGCCCAAATTCACTAGAGAAGGGGACGTAACTGCAGAAGAGCACTTGGCTGCTTTTTACAGTTATGAAGATAACCTAAAAATTGAAAATGAAGATGTCTGGATGAGAGTCTTTGTCCAAATCTTGGATGGTGAGGTGAGGAAATGGTTTAGAGGATTGGCCCCTGGATCTATTGCTGGAATTGAATCCCTAGATAGTGTTTTCCTGAGGTAGTGGGGAGACAAGAAGGATTTCATGTATTACATGATAGAGTTTGGGTCTCTAAAGAAAATGGAAGGGGAGTCTATCTCTGACTTCTCCAAAAGATTCAATAAGATGTATAATAAAATTCTTGCAGAGATAAATCCCTCAGAAGCCTCTGCCCAAATTTCCTATGCTGGTGCATTTGACCCTGATTTCTGGCTTTTATTGAGAGAAATAAGAGCCACCTCCTTAGCTCAAATGAAATATGCGGCCATAGAAGCAGAATCCAACATATTAGTAGCTGATAGACTGAGGAGAAAGGCCGATGCAGACAGAAGAAAGGGAAAGTCCGAAGCCTCAACTTCTGGCCCGTCGTTGCCCCACATTCAAGTGGACGAACTGACCAAAATGATGAAGTTTTTGTCTGAAGAGATGGAGAGACTGAAGGTGGAAAGGAAGCAAATGAACAAGGGCCCTCAGAGTGCCAAAATCAAAGGGGGTTTCAGAAGGCCAAATAATATTGCTCCCCTGACTATGCACAGAGAGAGGGGAAGAGACAGGGAAGACCAGAGAATCCAGGCCCCTTTTCAGAACAATTTGGTGGCCGATGAGGAAGAAAGAGAAACAAATGATCTTGATATTGAAATCCACTGCTTAGGAGACACTCCTCCTTTTCCTCATCTCACTCAAGAAGCTTACGAGGAGTCTCTCATGGATAGTCAGCTGAATGAATTGAGAAAAGGAGACAAGGCTAGTGGCGGCCGAGGCAGGTATAACCTAAGGTCCGACAAAAGGACAACAACACCTGATATTCCTGAGCAATCCACTAGAACAGAGAAACCTGCTGATAAAGTAGCAGACGCTCACAGAGGTAAGAAGTCTCAACCCCTCTCTCCCATTGTCCACAACCATGTTCCTAAAATAAGAGAAATTCCAAAGCCTACATCTTCTTTTAATTTTGAGCATGAAATTCAAAAGATCAGGATCCCTGTGCCCCTCACCGAGCTGATTAAACATGAAGAATTCAAAAAGCACTTCTATGAGATTTTACAATCTGAAGCCTCATGCCTTCCCACAGACTCCATAAACCTCCAAGATGAAAATCCAGCAGTTTTCCTAGGCCCCATGGTAGAAGATAGAGATGATTCATCTCCTCCTTTCTACACGTCCCTGAACATACATGATAAAGTGTTGCACTACTGCTTGATGGATTCAGGGGCTTCCCACAACCTCATGCCCAAAACCATCATGGAAGAATTAGGGCTAGAAGTCACACAAGCCTATCATGACCTCTATTCCTTTGACTCCAGGAGAGTTCAGTGTCTTGGAGTTATTAAAGACCTGGTTGTGACCTTGTTTCAACTACCCATGAAAAGTGTGGTCATGGATATCATAGTAGTTGATGTCCCCCCCAAGTTTGGTATGTTGTTGTCAAGATCTTGGATAAAAAGAATGGGGGGAACCTTGCATATGGACCTCACGTATCCTACTATCCCAGTGTTTGGAGGAGAGCATAGAAGACTATACAGGGAAGCCCAGCTGGCCTACATAATCAGTGATGAAGCCAACCCTACCAATCATCCCATATTTTCCTTAGACACTGATCTAGGCTCCAATTTACTACAACTCACTCACTAACCCGAGCCTCCTCTCAAACTCAGAAAGCAGCCCACCATTTCCCCTAAATTTCCTCCCTCCATCACCCCTATCTGGAAAATGTTCTTTGATGGAGCCTCTTCTAGGGAAGGCGCTGGAGCTGGGGTGGTTTTTGTTTCACCCACTCAGGAGACCATCTCCCTGTCATATAAGATGGAATTCGAAACCACTAACAATGTGGCAGAGTATGAATCTCTTATACTAGGATTAAGAGCCGCAATGGAAATGGGAATTCAGGAGGTAGAAGTGTTCGGAGATGCCGAATTGGTAGTCCAGCAGATCAGGAGCGCTTATCAGGCCAAGCATCCTCGACTTAGGAGTTATAGAAATGAGGTATGGGACCTAACTGACAGTTTCTTCTCAGCGTTTAACATTTCTTTCATCCTAAGAGAGGAAAACACAGTGGCCGATTCCTTGGCTACATCAGCAAGCAATTTCAAAATACCCTCACCGCCCAAACTGAGATATGATGCAGAAGTAAAATATAGGCCCTCCATACCTGACAATGTTAAGCATTGGAAGGTGTTTGAGGATGATCTTGAGATCAAGAAATTCTTGGAGACTATCAAAGAGTTTTCACAGCTGCATATCGATCAAGATTTCATCTCTGAGGAAAGGTTGGATGGGGGTGAGTTGCTAAGTAAAATAGCTAGGCATGACATTATTCAGTTGCCTAGCAATCACATTCCAAGGGGACTAGTCCCATTAGAAATATTGTTCGATGGGAATGATGTGGTCGTAAAGGGGAGAGTTTTAGGTGATGATGCTGACACCGTTGAGTGCAACATTGGCACACCACAGGAGCTTAAGTTTGTCAAGCTGTCAAAAAGTTTGACCAAGGAGCAGAGGGTTGAATATACCGAGTTGCTGAGAGAGTTTGATGATGTGTTTGCATGGACCTACGAAGACCTCAAGACATATGACACATCAGTCATTGAGCACAAGATCCCACTGAAAGAAGAGGCTAAGCCATTCAAGCAGAAGCTGAGACAGATAAACCCATGTTGCTACTTGTCATGGAGAAATAAGTGAAGAAGTTGTTAGATGCCCAAATCATTGTCCCCTTAAGATATTATGATTGGGTGGCCAATTTGGTCCCGGTAAGGAAGAAAAGTGGCGAAATCAGACTCTGTGTTGATTTCAGGAACCTGAACAGGAGCTCAAGGAAAGACAATTATCCCCTTCCCAACATGGAGCACATATTGTAGAAGGTCACTGGTGCATCTAGAATATCCATGATTGATGGCTTCTCTGGTTACAATCAGATATCAGTAATGCATGAGGACAGGGAAAAAACAACCTTCACCACTCCTTGGGGCATGTTCATGTACGCCAAGATGCCTTTCGGACTGATGAATGCAAGAGTAACATTTCAATGAGCCATGGACATAGCCTTCATTGGGGAGAAAGACCAGTTCATGGTAATCTATCTAGATGACATCACGGTCTTCTCCAGGACAGACAAGGAGAATTGATGCCACTTGAAGAGGGTTTTCCTGAAGTGTCAAAGGTTTGGCCTATCTTTAAACCCCAAGAAATATTTGTTCGCTATGTAGGAAGGGAAGCTACTGGGCCATATAGTGTCAGTGGAGGGAGTAAGGATTGACCCTAGTAGGGTAGAAGCACTTCAGACCCTGTCACTTCCCAGATCTAAGAAGGAAGTTCAGGCCTTTTTGGGGAAGATATATTTTCGGAGGAGATTTGTCTCAAATTTTGCTGAATTGGTGAAACACATCACAACCATGCTTAGGAAGGGAAAGGAAGTGAAATGGACTACTGAACCTAGGGAATATTTTGTCCAAATAAAGAAGGCATTGAATGAGGCACCTATGCTAATCAATCCTGATTATTCTAAAGATTTCCTGATTTTTTCTTTTGCTTCTTGTGATACAGTAGCAATGGTCTTGTTGCAGAAAAATGATCAAGGACGAGAGAAACCTATTGCCTTCTACAGCAAGGCATTGCGAGATGCAGAAATCCGGTACGAGATCATGGAGAAGCAGGCCTATGCCCTGGTGAAAGCTCTCAAAGCTTTCAAAGTCTATGTCTTGCACTCAAATATCACCGCATACGTTCCTTCTGCCTCTGTGAAGGACATCCTCGTACAACCTGACATAGACAGGAGAAGAGGTAGATGGATTGCCAAGATCCTGGAGTTTGATCTGGAAGTGAAGCCCACCAAGTTGATAAAGGGGTAGGGTTTAGCCAATTTGCTGGCTGAATCCAATTGCAAATCCTTGGGAATTAACTTCATCAACGAGCAAGCTGACTCATCCAATGAACATTCCCAGAGTACCTTGTCACTAGCAGCATGTGCCTGGTACAAGGATATCTTGCATTTTTTGCGAGAATTGAGGCCTCCTGATGGAATGGAAAAGAGCAAGGTAAGAGATTTAAAGCTCAAGGCGGTCAGATATTGCCTCATTGACCAAAGCTTGTACTGGAAAGACCCTTTAGGGGTATTTTTAAGGTGCCTGGACCCACAAGAAGCCCAGTAGGTTATTTTTTATTTTCACAGTGGCCTTTGTGGGGGTCATCATTTTTGGAAGACTACAACCCATAATATCCTCCGAGCTGGGTATTACTGGCCCACTTTATTCCCTAATGTCTGCAGAGAAATCAGAGCTTGCATCAAATGCCAAAAGTTCTCAAGAAAGAAGCAGCTCAAATCTCTACCATTAAAGCCTGTAGCGGTTTCAACACCCTTTCAGCAGTGGGGATTGGACTTCATTGGAGAGATTCATCCTCCCTCAAGTGGACAACACAGATGGATCCTGACTGCAACAAATTATTTCACAAAATGGATAGAAGTTGTCCCCACCAAGAGCACTTCTCACAAAGTAATTATCATCTTCCTGGAGGATATCGTAGCTAGATTTGGCTGCCCTAGTAGAATTGTCACTGATAACGCCACCCCCTTAAGGTCTAAGCCTCTGGTCAAGTTCTGTGAACAGTACGAAATCTCACTGATTCACTCTACTCCCTACTATCCTCAAGGGAATGGGCTGGCTAAATATTCCAATAAAAGTTTGATCAAGCTCATCAAGAAGCTGCTAGAAGACAATAAAAGGGCCTGGGATTCCAAGCTCAAATTTTCTCTATGGGTTGATTGGGTGACAACGAAAAGGTCCCTTGGCATTTCACCTTTCCAACTAGTTTACGTGACAGAAGTTGTTTTTCCTACTTAGCTCACCTTACCTGTGGTGAAATTCCTCCAGGACCTTGAAGGAGAGCCTGACCATATGGTCAGAAGGATTCATCAGATGGTGGAAGTGAAGTAGATCAGAGAGCAGGTCGCGAACAGGGCCTACGATCATCAGCAGAAGATCAAGATGACCTTTGACAGGAAGAGCAGGAAGAAATATTTCGAGCTGGGTGATCTGGTGCTCAAATGGGATGCACCCAGGCAGGACCGGGGCAAGCACAGTAAGTTTGATGCCCTCTGGTTTGGGCCTTTCAAGATCCTTGAAGTGTTTTCAAACAACACTTATAGGTTGCAGGATCTGGAAGGCAACGAAGTTTTTAGTGGCCCAGTGAACGAGCATTTCTTGAAAAAATGTTTTTTGTGAGCCGCAGTCAACTCTTTTGTTTTTTGTAAATAATGTTTTTGTTTTCATCTTAATAAATGAATCCATAGCCCAACAAAAAGGCATTGAATCTGCAAAAGTGTTCTTAGAGCATCATAGGGACGAATCTATCCCCCATGGAGCCAAAATGTTAGCGATATTTCTGGTAAGGGGGGTAAAATGTGAAGGGATGGGTAAAAAACCCACTTGTCCTAAGTTCGGGATGCAAATGCTTCCATGTCTAATTGGAAATCAATTCTGGAAATTAGGATTTCACGCGCCCGGATCAATGGCGCGCATCCGATTCCAGAGCCCCCCCACCTTTCTACCTTTAAGCAGAAGGG